>VXBW01008331.1:65149-87960 GCA_013400375.1 Thinocorus orbignyianus
GTGTCTCTGTGATAAAAATGAACATGTTTTGAAAGAGATCTGAATTTTTTTGCATTATATCACACCAGAGAAAAACAACAGGGATTGGTAATTTAGGTTAGCTTTATTTATATGATAGAATCATAGAAACAGAATGGTTTGGGCTGGAAGGGACGTTAAAGATCATCCGGTTCCAACCTCGACTGCCATGGGCAGGGACACCTTCAGCTAGACTAGGTTGCTCAAAGCCCCATCCATCCTGGTCTTGAACACTCAGGGATGGAGCAAAATCTAATATATATGGAGGAATAGTAGTGGATAAGCCAGTATGCCTTAGTAGAAATTTACTTCTTTTCATTCATTTTGTTTGTAGGAAGTTGTAGGCAAAATTTTTCAGTAATTTTATTGTTACAGTTAATCTCATAAAATGAATAAAATATTTACATACTAATAAATGAGAATTGTTTCTTTCTATTGAGCTAGAGGAGGCAATATTACTTCATCAAGAATTATTATTTCATAAATAGTTAACTCTTCCTTTCAAAGCCATAGGACTGATTAGATTATACATTCTGATCTAGTACCAATGCTACTAGTACAGTTTCAATTTTTTTAAATGTTTAGAGAAAGCTGTCAGTTAAATAAAAACCAAACCCAAAAGAAACAAACAGAACACACCCCACCCCCCCACCCCCCTAAATTCAAACAAAAACCCCACAGCCAAACACACGTAGACTTTTAGGGAAGAAATGATATTTTGTTTCCCTAGTTATCTTAATTACAACTCTTAGCCTGCCGTAGATGAACACTTGATACCAATTGGAAGTCCTTAGTGTGTAGGAGGACTGATGTCAGGGAACTAAATCAACTCTTCATCTTTTCAAGTTCCCCATGAGCCACTTCAGAGATCAGCTTTGTTATGCTGTGAAGATCAGATGCAGGTTGAGTGGGTCCTTTGGAAAGTGTGCTCTTCTCTGTGATGGTTCCCAGAACACTAGCACCTTTCTTAGTAGAGCCAAGGAGAACCATCTGCAGGCAGCCTGCAAGCTGCCAACACATTGGCTGGAGGATGGAACTTGGTGAATTAAGGCTCCTTAACCTGATCATAGCCCAGTAGTGGGAAAGAGCAGAAAAGTGAAGGAAAATGTTATTGCCAATCCAGCTGGAGGTCACAGGTGTTAACATTTCACAAGCTTCTCAAATATTTAGTTTAAAATATGTAATGAGATGTTCAGTTAAACACCTAACACCGTAGAATTCTCAGTCAAAATTGAAAATTCTGATGTTTAGCCATAATTAATAACTAGTACCTGGCTCTTGGATCAAAGAATATCAGTGGTTTCTCAAAGCAGCGTGTTAGTTAATGAGAGATGAAAAATTGAGTCCCACTGTAGGGATTAGCATTTCATGGTTATGCAGATGCTAAAAGTGTCTTAAGTCAAATGTATTCTGAGGGGACTGATACTGCATTAGACATGTAACTATAAAATAGACAACAGCACAATGTATTTAAGAGGTTCATGAGTTTAAGAAAAGCTTTTTAACTTGAATACAAACCATTGCTATACTGGCTGCACAGGATTTTTGTATTACTGGGTAGGAGGAGATGCCTGATGCCATTTGTAGCAATTCTGGATGGCTGAATAGATTTGGATAAAATGATATAGTTATTCATACCACCCCCATTTAAACCTTTGTTTAAAATGTCAGTTGATTATAAACACTGACAGTCCTTCAACTTTCCATCATATTTTTACTAATTTTTCTCCTAGATTTTGACCAAAAATGGAAATGCTGAATGCTATCCAAAAAGTCCTTTAAAATTACTTTTTCGTCTATGGGTATCTATCTATGCTCGTGTGGTCCTTCTGGGAAGTCCATTCCTTCCCTTTGAGCTCTTTTGAAGATATTGGTTCAGTCAGCCCTTTAGAAGACATAGAAGTAAACTAAACATGGATTTGAAGGCATTAAAAAGGCTGCTCTTTTAAAAGTCATACCTTTATTTTCTATTTATGAAAAAGAAACCCAGCATTACAGGAATCTGTAGCTTCCTAATACTATAGTCTGTAAAGTCACTTAGGTCTGAAAGGAAAAAGAATTAAAGAGTGGGTATATTCCGCATCAACTAGCTGTGACTTTTTTGGGTAGTTTCATTCCGAGGGGTTAAAATTCAGTAAGATAATTTTCTACTCAGAGCTGTGAAGATCAGCTCAGCCACTTTTACTTGGAACCTAAAATGATAAAAGCCTATGACTGGAACTAATTTTGTGGTAGAAGGTTTATAGCTGTTTTGTCATAAACTCTCAGCTTAAAAGACTGAAAAAGAAAAAGAAAAAAAAAAAAAAGAAAAAGAAAATGGAAAGTAGTTATAATGAACACTCACCTCCATACACACTTGCATATATACATGTGGACATTTCTTATGGCTTTTCAAAGCCGGGAAAAAAATCTTCTGTTACAGTAAGATTCCAAAACCTGGAATTTTAATGAAAATATAATAATTCATCAAAATATGTAATTCAGCAAAATATGAATTCACTACTCTATTAAACTTTGTTCCTCAAGTGTCAGATAGGTGGAAGATTTGTGACATTGTTTTGTAGTGTACTGGCCCATTATGTTACATTATTGAACACTACTTATTTCTATAGTGCACCATCTGTTCATAACACTTTCAATAATTGGCTCCCATGGATAATATTAGCGTATAACAGAAAGTTAAGTTTGCTGATAATTCCCAAGGACATTGTTTTAAATAGCAAGCTGATATACAGATAAGGAAGCATCAATATTTAGCAATTGGTAATAACGTACTCTACTTGGCTGAATGCTCTGTGCAGAAACTGATTTTCTCTAATGTGACGCCTAAACTAGACCATGTGTGCTGGAAAAGAGCCAGAATCTAGATCAAATTGTTAGATGTTGACATTTTTCAGAAATTATGTGATTCAGTATTATAAACCTAGTAAAAAAATGCAGCAAAATTTAATATTTTTTTTTCCATAAAAATCCAGTTATTCTTTGACAACTGAACAAAAGATAACTTTCAATTGAAGAAAAAAATCGAATCGTACCACTGCATACAAAACTGAGTAAGAGCTGGCAATGCACACTGGCAGCCCAGAAAACCAGCCACATCCTGGGATGCATCAAAAGAAACATAGGCAGCAGGTCGAGCAAGGTGATTCTCTCCCTCTATTCTCTTGTGAGACCCAGCCTCAAGTACTGCATCCAGCTTTGGGGCCCCCAGCAAAAGAAGTACATGGAAATCTTGGATCAAGTTCAGAGGAGGGTCGTGAAAATGAAAAAAGGGTTAGAGCACCTCCTCTGTGAAGAAAGGCTGAGAAAGCTTGACATATTTAACCTAAAGAAGAGAAGGCCCCAGGGAGAACTTATAAAGGTCTTCCAGTACCTGAAGGGAGCCTACAGGGGAGGGGAGGGACTCTATCAGCAAGTATAGTGATAGGATGAGGGATAATGGTTTTAAACTGAAGGAGGGTAGATTTAGACTAACTATTAGGAAGATATTCTNCCCAGAAAACCAGCCACATCCTGGGATGCATCAAAAGAAACATAGGCAGCAGGTCGAGCAAGGTGATTCTCTCCCTCTATTCTCTTGTGAGACCCAGCCTCGAGTACTGCATCCAGCTTTGGGGCCCCCAGCAAAAGAAGTACATGGAAATCTTGGATCAAGTTCAGAGGAGGGTCGTGAAAATGAAAAAAGGGTTGGAGCACCTCCTCTGTGAAGAAAGGCTGAGAAAGCTTGACATATTTAACCTAAAGAAGAGAAGGCCCCAGGGAGAACTTATAAAGGTCTTCCAGTACCTGAAGGGAGCCTACAGGGGAGGGGAGGGACTCTATCAGCAAGTATAGTGATAGGATGAGGGATAATGGTTTTAAACTGAAGGAGGGTAGATTTAGACTAACTATTAGGAAGATATTCTAATTCTGTGTGGACAGTGAGACACCAGAACAAGTTGCCCAGAGAAGTTGCGGGTGCCCAATCCCTGGAAGTTGGATGGTGCTTTGAGCAATGCAGTCTAGTAGGAGGTATCCCTGCCCATGGCAGTGTGGTTGGAATTAGATAATCTTTAAGGTGTCTTCCAACTGAAACAGTTCTATAATTCTGTGATTCTATATCAACTATGTCCACAGAAAGTCCTTATTACTTACAAACAATAACAGAAATGCAAATATTATTGTTCTGACTTGGTAGAAAAATATTTTTTAGTCTACTGTGTAAACACAGACCTTTTTTTAAGCTTAATTAGTTGTTTTACTTTCTAAAGCCTGGAGGTTTTATATAGTTTAATAAGAAAATTAAAGAAGTAAAGCCTTCATGTGATTTCAGTCTTATTATCTGAACAATGGAAGTCTCATTTTGCTTGACTTCCATCTTATAAATTGCACAAAAATAGCACAATGCTTACCCATGGAGCTTGCTGTTGCCAAATTAATTGTCATTATAAAATAGGTGGCCTAGTTTGTGACTAAGACACAACAAAAACGATGTCTTAAATACACGTGCGACTGCTGCTTTTTAACCATATTACATTATCCCAGAGAGAACTAAATGAATCTGCATGCTTTTAAGCAACATGGAATATCATCAAATGTATCCAGCCACTCATTCTATAAAATATTGGTTTAAGAACTCCAGAAAGATAAATCTCTAGGATTCTTTCAAGTTCCAAAATTAGTAACATGGGAGGGAAAAAAAAAACAAAAAAAAAAAAACAACCAAATCAGTCTCAAAAATGTTCTACTACAGTGGTCTATCATTTCCAGGAAAGAAGGTCACCTTTTTTTCTGGGTTTCTCCAAGACTGTAGGAAGAATTCTAAGATCTGAGTCACCACCAACCTCACTTACTTTTCTTCATTCACAATGTCCATTGTGACCTAGTCTTCAAGATTCAAAATGCATAACAGATCATACATACAAAAGAAATTAAACATCCTCACCCAAGAGAGTATGAAGGAAAGAGTCACATGTTCCAGCTATAAGTCATTTATTGCTCGACACACTACTGGAAGACACTCAGATAAATATAACTATCATAGAGGTGTCTATATTAATTCAATATTTAAATGACACGTGGAGATTTCATCTTAAAAAAACCCCTAAAAAGATAAGTTTTGTAAATTGCTCAAGCTTCAAATTCACCATGAAACTCTTCAAAGGAAAACTCATATTGTTTGTGACGGCCCTCAAAGTTAAAGAAAATATGCATACATATACAAAATATACAAAGAGAACTCAGAAAGTCATTGGAATGAACTTTCAATATAGCTAATGCAGTTAAGTAGTATAAACATATTTAAGAAAAAAAATTGAGGAGACTAATAGGTTAAAGATATTAATCAAGTCTGGGATTCTGTGTAGCCAGCTGTCTTCTTCAAAAAGAAATGTTACTTTTATTAATGTCACTATTGTGTTTTTAACTTTAATGTGCCAAGAGGCCAGCTTGATATTATCAGTTTCCAAGATGAAAGTATTTCTTTCATGACGTAGGAGTGATTCACTGAAGGTAGTGATTCCAAATAGTCATAAACTTACCGGCAACATGACATGAACAGGGAATAAAGCCTCAACGCCTCCCTCTACACATCTGCAGGAACGGGAGTATGTATTTATGTGTCTGTGCGTATATGTGTGTGTGTGCGCACATATAAAGCACATATTTGTTTTTAAAAAAGTTGTTCATGGTAATAATGATGTCTATCCCACCAGAATGGGTAGAATGATTTTTCAGTTTTGAGAAATTTAGGAGCTTAAGAAAGAATAAGATCCATCTTAAACTTTCCCACAGTTAAAGTATTTGTCTTATTCTCCAATCTAGTTGCTCCATGTCTTACAATGCCCAGCTTCCTGATGCATTTTTTATTCTGCCAGAAAAGGGTTACGTTTTTTCCTCCCTTATTTGGCCAAGCCTGTTTTACAAAACTAGGAAACCTAATTAACTATTGGACACATTCCACTGCAAAATTTGACTCTAAAGATTTAGGTGTGATCATCACACTGTATTATTTCCATAGGAGATGAGACTGAAAAATAAGAAATCTTCTGTGGACATAATTGGGATACAGAGGGAACACTACAGATAAAAACCTCCAGAGAATAATCCATGTTGGTGCTTCTCACACACCAGGGTTTTTTTTTGTGGACCTCAAAACATCTCTTATCAGCATAGAGAAAGTGTACATATGTGTATATACACATATATACATGTACGTATATATATATATATATGTGGGTATGAATACAGATATATAAACACACAGAGACATATGCATGAGAAGAAATGTATGTGGGAAGCACAGTAGTTCAATAGGAAAAGTGTTTGTCTGCCAGCTGGAAGAGCACAGAATTTTTTGCAAACACTAGTGCAGACATTTTCGTACAACTTTTTGCACAAAATACTCTGGTAACAATTGTATGGCAGGATTACACCTTTGAGTTTGATACCTACCTATACTCTTTTTCTTTGGGTTTTTGTTTTTCTTTTTTTCTCATAGATGTGGAAGCTCTGTGCGAAAACTTTGGATCAGCAGCAGCAACATGGAATTTCACTGACTTTGTGAAATACTGCAAACCTTTAACCTATTTTAATTCTACTCTTTTAAAATTCAATATGCATTGCTAGTACAAAAACTTTTGCACTTGAATGAATCAGTTTTAGAGCTGTATTTCAAGCCCTCCCTGAAATCAGTCAATTAAAAGTGCAGATGTCAGAAGTATACAAAAACATAACCAATGTAACGCAGCAAAAAGACTAGAGGCTAATTCCGTGCAATGATTGGGTGATGAGACTAGACATACTTTTTCAGTGTTGTAAATACAAATCTTTGCCTCAATAAATTGTAAGTTTATAAAGGCATTGAAAAATAAGAAATTTCTTGGGGGTGGTGTTGGAGGAAAGTTGAATAAAAGCCTACTAAATATGAAGAAGAAGATATGTTGCCAGTGGGGGAAACCCTACTTTGGAATAAGCTTAATGCCATCCCAAGAAGTGTCACCATGTACTGTGCTGAACATATACACTTCACTTAGTCAACAGATCTGCTGAATCCACAATTCTGGGTTCCATTAATCCTTACTTCAGCAAAGAACAACAATTCTTCTCTTTTTTTGTACATTCTGACTGAGGCATGACAAGTTGATTAAAAATTAGACCATTTTCGTAATAGTTCATCATTTTATTCATTAAATATCCAATTATAAGATAGAGTTTGACTTCTGCCAAATGGAAAACAGGCGTTGTTCCTTGAATTTATTTTTGTTAGGACTCAAAGACATTTCTCTTTGCAAAATTAAAAGTAAGGTCTCCTGAAAATGTTTTTTTGTTCATTACAGCTAATATTGGTGCTATATTTTCATAATAAGACTAGGCAAAAAATTATTTGCATCATTTTCCCTGAAGAGTTTTCTGCGTCATATCTGATTAAAAGTGCTGTACAGAAGTTTTACGTATATTAGTTGGAAAAAATGTTGAGATAATCTGTTTATTAAAGCCAACATAAAGCACTAAAATGTACTTTAAAGGATAGGAAGGAGGGACCATAATTCTTTTCCGTTCTAAAGTGCATTTTTTCATGTGTAATATATTCTGAAATAGCTTAATCTCTTGACAAAAACTCTATAAATTACAATACTCTTCTAATGATCACAGAGTATTTCTTTCACTCTCAGGACATTACCACTCTAGTGGGAATTATGGTCACACTTTAAGAGGATTTGATTCAGTATTAGGGCAGCAATTGTGTGTTAATTAAATACCAATTGATTATTTAAAAATGCATGTGCTGAGTTTTAGTGCATTTCTATTAGGTACGTAATCTGTAGATCTTGATTACAATGTTTTGAATGATAGATCACAGTCACTGGTATAGCAGAAAAACCTTTGAGTGATGTTGAAAAGTGAATAAAGCAACTGCTTGATGTTCAAGGACACCATTGCAAAAGTGAGTAAATGGATGTTCTCTGTTAAGCCATATTTATCATTGATTGTGATGCTTAATGCAGTCATCTTAAAGCTTTACCAGGTCTAGGGGCTTGGTTTGTTTTGATTTTCCACTACATGAACAAGCTACCATGGTTTTCTTTCTAAAGGAAGAAAAAGATTCGAAGAAAAGGTGCAATTTCTGTCTTCTCACACTGGGGCAAGTGTGAGTTTCTCAGAAAGGTAGATTTATGCTATGTCGCATGTTGAATGTCCAGGAAGGACAAGCAAAAGGTTTTTTGCCTTTTTTTTTTTAAATATCAGGTCAAGCACCATTTATAAAATCTAATCCATGCCCTCTTGATTAGAGACCAGATGAAAGTCTTGGCTTCACAAGAAAATATAGCCAGTTTATGACAATCAGCAAGGTTTCTTCTGGTGTTTAATTTACCAGGAGCTACGTTGGGAGAGAAAAATTCATCAGGTGTGGATTCTGTGTTAAGATGTGAGCTGTAGATCAGACTGAAATTCTTTCACGCTTTCATCACTTTGCAGAACTCTGTGATTTTGGGGTGGTGTGTTAGCTGAGTCAGAGTGCTTTGTGTGTAGATGTGAAAGATGTTCTTACCAAGAAGAACAGATAAAACTTAAACCAATAGATTACAGAAAGAAACTAAACAGCAGTATGTGCCAGCGCTAACAGAGGAGGTAATATTCTAGAAAAAAAATACTTCTGATTTTAACATCTTTTCATATTAGATATGTACAAACAACACATTCAATCTATTTAAATAAATATCCACCAAAACAAAAGAAATGCAAAAATTTCCTTTGCTTTTTTTCTAAATGGACTGTTGTTTTCTATGGTAAGAACTTCAGAGTTTAAATATATAAGTGCCTTAGACTATGGGGTATTATAGCAGGAATGAAAATGACTCTAATAGCATTTGGACAATAGCAGCTGTTTTTATCTGCTGTGCCAGATTTATTTTTGGCACCATTCCTGCTGTTTCCTGTGTGCGGACCCAGTGGGGGTGAGGATATCAAGACTGGGCTTGTGCAAACGGTCATTGCCAAGGTTCTGCCTTTCTATTGAAAAGGAAGAAAAAGAGAGCATAGATTTGAACAGACACTGGGCTGACAAGCCTGAAGACTGAAGTTCTGTGTTTACCAGCAGAATGGCTGTATAACAAACAGACAGTGGCAGTGCAGGCTTTGGCATGCAGGTCTGCCAGCATCCTTGTTCAGAAAAGATCAGGGTTGGGGTGAGAGGCCAGAACAAATCTTCATGGTCATAAATCCTAGGCTCCATTAGGAGGAGTGTTATCAGCAGGTCAAAGGAGGTGATCCTTCCTCTCTGCTTAGCAGTGGTGAGACCACACCTGGAGTGCTGTGTCCCATTTTGGGTGCCCCAGTACAAGAAAAGTGTGGGTATAATGGAAAGAGTCCAATGCAGGGCCACAATGAAGATTAAGGAACTGGAGTATATCACCTGTGAGGAAAGACGGAGAGCTGAGAGAGCTGGGACTGCTCATCCTGGAGAAAAGAAGGTTCAGGAGGGAATCTTGTCAATGTATAAATACCTGAAGGGATGACACAAAGAGGAAGGAATCAGGCCCTTTTCAGTGGTGCCCATTGGTATGCAGTGGTCAGAGGCACAAGATGAAATGCAGGAGGGTCCATCTAAATATTAACATCTTTTTGCTGTAAAGGTGACTGGGCACTGTAACAGGTTGCCCAGAAAGGTTGTAGAATCTCCATCCTTAGAGGTATTAAAAAACTATCTAACCATGGTCCTGGGCTGCTGGCTTTGGGTGACTCTGCTTGAGCAGGAGGGTCACCTGCAGATGACCTACAGATGTCCCTTCCAACTTCAGCCATTCTGTGATTCTGTGGTGTAGTCTTTGGCTTCTCTTTTGTGATTGCCAACAAGAATACCTATGGCAATGGACAGAGACTAAATGCTAACATTTCACATAAGACACTGAATAGATGACTAAATTCAGTCACCAACCAGCAGAACTTAATTTAGGAAAATAGCCAGAGGTGTCAAGGTCTGTGCTGCCATCATCTCTGCTCCAAATTACTTATCTGCAGCAAGGGTGCCAAACCCTCTACTGACACCACATTGTCCTTTCTGTCCCATGCTCCAAGAATGACAAGCTTTGCTTTCTGCAGACTTTAATAGTAATCAGCTGTGGGCCAGATTGTGCACTTGGGTAACAAAGCAAGCTGCAATATTTTCATGAATACTTCTATACACCACCACACTCCAGTGAGATGGTTTGAAGTCAATTATAGGAATTGGAATAAGAATGCAGGAAAGGAAGGCACCTGCTACCCCTTTATTTCAGAAGCAATATTGTAATTGTCAGCTGTTTTGCTACCTCTCCCTCCCCTTCTCGGAGACACCAAGGGAGTAGAAATTCCAACACTAGCCAGTCTTACCTAACATGAATGTATGAAGCTATACAAGAATGCAGAGAGAATTTTGTATCTCCCTGCTTCCCAGCAGTACTGCATCTGACCCTGCTAAATTCCAACGTTCAGTACTCCAACTGTCAGATAATGGATTTTTATTTAAGGTCACTGACTCTTTAGAAAGACCACTGAAATTGTTGAGTATGCTGCTTTCTTTGAAAAGGAAGCCTCTGATTTCAATGTATGTTACTCAGTCAGAATCATTGGAAAGCTGGAGGAAAGACAGTAAGAGAAGACTTCATTTTTGTGTGAATGTTTTGTTTGCTTATTTTTAACTTCAGTATTCTTCCTTTCTTCCTCACAGCTCTCCATCAGTATTATATATAACTGTGTGACTGGGTGGAAAAATAGTAACTAAAGGGATGTAAAAAGTCAGTTGTGGTGTGTATCTTATTCTGCTCACTGGGTACAAGACAAAGCTCCACTTGAAACTTTGGAAATTGGGTATTATCTCTTCTATTCAGTAGCGAACAATAACAGGTTCTTCATATTGCAAGATAAGCACAGAAAAAAACCTGAGAAGCTCTTTATCAGTGAAAAATACTCTACGAACAATGCATGCACATTTGGATAGAAATGGAGAGTGATTACATTTTGACTAAAGTTAAGAAAAAGGGCTGCTCTCAAATCTTTTTGAAAAAAAAAAAAAAAAAGAGAGGAAAAAAAAAAAGTCAGATAAACATATTCTACCAGCAAAAACAGTTAAACAGTTTAATCATATATGCTGCAGAATGTTGTTTTGTGGTCTCAGTGACCAGTTTGCAAGGAATAGACTTCTTTGATAAATAACTCTAGAGATAAAATACTGTTTCTTTGTGTGGAGCTTGTTAGTCATATCCTGATGTGTCACTGATGGCTCAGAAAGATGAAGAGAAAAAGAAGGAAAACATGGTTGATTGAACAGGTAGTTTATCACAGAAGTAGTTCTATATATGCACATATGCAAACTTCTATACACATATCCATTTACTGAAATATATATATACACAGGTAGTTATACTAAATCTGTTCTCCATGAAAAAAGAATGATTTTCAATACAATGCAACACAGAAAACACTGAACAATCTGTTTACCTTTGAAACAACAACAGGAGATAAAAGAAACCCAGCCTCCCCACCCCCCAAGGTATTCTAATTACAATACATAGTATTATATAAGAATAGTGTGAACAAATTTCCCCAAGTGAGAAAAAAACTATTTGAAGATTTTACCTTTTTTTAACTGGTGAAAGTGTGGTCAGTGGAAGAAGCAGGCACAGCTCTGAAAGGAGTAATGAGACAAGAAAAGGAAATACCATTTGCAAGAGCATCCATTCTGTGTGAAGCACACTATTCTGCTTTTGTTGTGAACTCTCCAACACACGTGTGAGCCAGCTGGCTGGTATTAAAAAGAAGGTTACACATAAGGTGAGGGGTCAAAAACTACATCTCCCCTCCAGCTTTTTATTCTGAGGTTTGAGACAGTTGCAGATGCACTAAAAGCTCCTCACTTTGCTCATATAAGAGATACAAAGAGTTGCAGTGGGTGGAAAGGCCAGTGAATGAAAATATGGCTGCTAATGTCAGCTGAAAAAAAAGGGAAACATTTTGCTGCTTATTCACCAGATTTATGCCTAAAGTATAGCAGTACTTCAAATACTCATTGACTTCTGCATGACCAAAACTTGGAGCTCAAAACCTTGACACTGGGTGGGTATATTTTGTGTTTGTATACATATATGTTTTCCTTCCCTGGGAAAGTGAGTTTTTAAGAATTAATTGTCTTATTTTATTAAGCCTATTCTGAATAAAAATTATTTTTAAAAAGGATTTCTCCAACCCACCCACCCAAGCATCCTAGACTGCGTATCTCATTCTCACACTGCATATCATGAAGCGCACGATGATATATCAAGTTATATATCAAAACTAGGGAGGAATGATTCATAGCAGATTGAAATTTTGGATGGCTCGTTTTCCATGTCTGTGGTTTGCAGAATGGGTCCAGGCAGCTCAAAAGCCTGCTATGTCCTCTAGCTTCTTTTGTGCTTAAGATAGCAAAGAGTCAGCAAACATGGGGAACATCCTAATTGCAATTCTTCCAGTATTCGCATGTACACCTTCTTTTTTCTCTTAGTCAGTGGTCCAGATATCTGCCAACATTACTTCTCCCTCCAGACATGGCTTGCTTTCCTTTCCATCAAGCAGCACATTATTCTTCCTTCACACAGCTAGCACCCAGTTTCAGATCTAGTACCAGCCTCCTCCACCCCCAATAGATTGCAAACATGTTAGACATTCCTGGCTGTGAGCACATTTAGCTGTTTGTCTGCTTGCGTCCTGATAGTGCAGACATATATCTGAGATCTTCTTAAACTCTGTCCACAGGTTCGCTCTACTGCATGCCTGGCCCTCTCAAAAGTGCTTAAATATAGCCTTAATACACCCCATTTTAAGCCACAGCTGGAGTCCCAAAATAGAAAATGCGAAATAATGAAAACCTACCAACTATTGCTGAACTACTTTTGAGTGAAAATTCAAGCCTGTCTTTCTCTTCTACAGGTCAACTCAACCATCACCTAATGAAAATACAACAGACTTAAAAGAACTGTGGTGTGTCAGCCAGTGATTCATCATCCTGCAAGTCAGAACTAAAGTGATGGTTTCCTAAACAGGGAAGTACAATCGTGATAGAAGAAGAGCTGACATTTTAAAAATATACAGGAGAGGATGCTTTTTTGAAGGTTTACCAGTCAATATCCCCAGAGAAGTTGCTTAAGTAAAACTGTAGCTTGTAAATCTATGCTAAATGCTTGCCCTGAGGCCTTATTCCAATCCCATTGATGCTGATGGAAGCAGAATCCACTGAGGCAGAAGCAGCAGGCTGGAGTAGCTAAACTTCAGCTATGCTGAAATTCACAGCCTTTTGCAATCTCTTACTATTGCAGAAAGAATGAGACTAATCAAGTCTGTGCTTTGCCTGTTCTTCTTGCTGTCAAAGTCTTCCTTATCCCATGTTCAAATATTTTGTACTTGCTAATATCAGTTGTGTCTCTTACAGTCCCTGCTTTGCAGATCCAGCAGTTATTAACCAAGAAGATCTGACAAATAAAACACATCAAAAACACGAGGAGATCTACCTTCATGGTGAGGACAATGGTTCAGTCTAATAAAGGACACTAAAATCTCTGTGTGGGTTAGCATTGCCTTCCCTATGCCATGTCACGTTAATGCCTGCCATATTAAGCTATTGCTTGATTTATATGATGAAGCATTACTCTTTATATCCTTCTTTTTTTTCATCTTATCTAAAGATGTTCTCATTATCCATATGAATGCCTGTTTTTCTTTCTGAACTCTATGTCTCAGTGAAATCTTACGGCAGTGGGTTTGACTGATTAATTATGCATTATATAAAAAGATACTCCCTTTTATCAGTTTGAATTTATTTCCCTTCAGTTTCATCTACCGTCTCGTTATTCTTGTCTCATGACGAAGGGCAAGTAAGTTTGTCTTGGTTTAAAATCCCTTCAAATCACTTACCCTCGATATGCACCGTTACTATATCCCCTTTATATATTACAACAAGGATCTCAATAAAACTTGATCTTTGGATGTCACCAGCTTTCATTTTTTGTTTTTCAGAGCCCTAAAGGCTTTCTGGTGGATAGATGGGCCCTGGTTAACTGGATTATCACTGTGTTTCTAATAAAGATGTTCTGCAGATATTTAGAAGCAATCCCATGACCTCAGGATCAAGGACTACCAGCTAAAACCTATTTTTTCTACACTGACCTCTGCTCAGTGTTCAGTGCTGTGCATATTAACTTGATTTCTTGAAGCCGTGCTCATTCACTGCTGAAGTTTACATTGCTGATCAGCTCTAATTAGCTCTTCTCCAAATTATTCTCTTTTTTTACTCTCTGCTCATCTAGAAGCTTTCACGTGGTTCGTTTGCTTCACTATTCTTTTGCCCTTTGCTTAAGCGTTCTGCATGCACAGAGCAACCAGAAGGAGTTAGGGTGTGTCAGAGCCTACCTCCCTTCCATCTCACTTGGCACAGCCATACAGCATGGGATAATGCACACTTACCTGTGCAGTCATCCCTGTTTCATCCTTAGGGTTCATATATTCCTATTCTGCTGTGCTCTCATTTTTCCTGATGAGAAGATAAGCAGATAAACTATATGAAAGCATAAACCTAATGCACACTCTCTTTTAACAACAGAAACTTGAAGCTGGTATACACACCTTCAGGTAGCGATAGCTAACCTTAAACTGTCAGCAGAACCAACAATATCTGATTGTATTTCACTAATTTTAGTTAGGCTGAATTTGAGCAGGGATCAATTAAGTAGCACACAGGAGGGTGTACTTTAAAACTCTTTCTGTACTACTGCTCATTTATTAAGCATCTCAACTGCTGCCCACTGTGGCTTCATTTACATGTGTCTAATTTCAGTAGAACTATTTACCAAAGATCAGAAGGTTGTATGGAGGGAATCCCTCTCAAGGACAAAAATGTTTCCTGGATTTTATCACAGCAAGAGGAATGTAGAGGACAGCCTGTGTTACTCCCCTGGATATGCGATGGACAGTCCAGTTCTGGGAAAGATTCTGGCTGAGGAGAACAGAAAATAAAGTCTAAAAGCTTTGGCCACGTGTATTTGACTATAAATTGTATTTAGTTTAATCAGCAGAAAAAATAAATCTTAACCATCTGATTAAAGTTTCAGTGTTGATAGGTCCTATATGAATATTCTCATTCAATTTTAGCTACATCATGTTTTTTTTGTTGTAGCTTAAAGACAGTTTATGACTGTATTAAACAATATCCTTGTGACACAGAACACTGAAGGAGAAAACTCATAGCATCTTACTATTACAGAACAGATCATTTCCTCCTAACATTAGCTTTGTGCCTTATCACCAGAGCTGTTCATCTGACCACATGACTGTGGTGGAGGGGAAGAAAGTACAGAAAAGAGCATGATAAAAAGCAGATCCTCACTCTGTTGAAACCGTCTTGCTGTGGTTTAATTAGAGGATTTCAGGAAGCCCCAGATTAGTAAATGGAAATCTTTGTGATTTGCCTTGGTAATTATTGGAATGAAATTTCAGGAGCTGAGATAATTCCCAAGGGAAAGTGCATCTGTGCACTTCAAATTAGCTGCTTATATGCTCGCTTAGATTCTTTACATGCCTTCCAAACCATGCTAGCATACTTAAAAGATATGCTCAGGTTGACAGATCTAGAAGGAGGAAATCTTTGGGAGATTACCTTGGCAGAAATTTACCCTCAGTTTTATGTAGAGTGTTTCCCCTTCTCCTAGAAAAGATATCCCAAAGGAATTCTGCTCTTTCTCCAGGGATATTTGCCTAAATCCCATGAAATCAAAATTAGGAGAGAAAAGCATCTTATTTGAGACCCTCAGCCCCTCCTGAAGCAATGTACACCTGGCAGCCCTGGCTCTTTTCCCAGGCTGGTGTAAGTTTTGACCCCATGTGTGAGTAGCAGGCTGCCACAGTATAAGGATTTAGTGTCTTGTGACCTCATAGGACTAACAAATGGTGTAGATACTATCGGGAAAAAGGGAGGCTTTAGCTTCTGAATGCACATATCTTGTGCTTCCAGCTCTAACTACTTTCAGGTATCAGATTATGAAGATAGGGTTTTTCTACTGTTTTATTTGGAAGGGTTTTCAGCATCCCTTATGCTTCTGAGCCAAGGCATCCAAATTTACAATTAGGGGTATTCAAAAGTATTTCTATAAGCTTGGTGTTTTTTATTGGTTTTAAATTTTAAAATTCTTCCTTAGTCTTTTATTTATTCTTAAAGTTACTATAAAATACCAATTCTCTTGTATTTACATCTGCTTTATGACAATATCTAGCTCTGAAAAAATGAGGCATAATTTGACTGGCTGAAAAGTTACATATATTTTGAACATACTTCTTCGGATCACTGTTAAAGTTGCTATGGTATTTCCATGTGAAGGTACCAGCTGTTAAACCGGTGTTGACAAATGCATCAATCTGATTACGAGGGCTACCCACTAGCCCAGGCACCCAAGCATCCAGGGCTTTTTAAAATATGTCAGATAATACCTCTGGCTTCCAGCAGCCCCTCAAGAAGGGAATACAGTAGTCTCCTGTAGTCAGATGCTGTCTCTGGCAAGCCTCAGTGGCTGTCTTGGGTTTTCTTATATCATTTCAGTGGTGCTGAATTCTTACTTTGAGTTAACTGAATCCCTTACTGTGCATCACTGGAAGCTTGGTTGTGAACTCCTGCTGAGGCCTTTTTAAGACACTACACCTTCAGCAACTTCCACCAAAATCTGTATACCCCACTTTCCCTTGTTTTCCATATAGACACAATTAAATATTGGTGTGCTCCGTATCCCACAGGAAGCGTCGGAAACATGAGCATTCCTGGCTGCACTCCTGGTATAACTCAGCCTCAGTCTTGAATGCATAAATAAAAATCCCATGCAAATTAGCTCATTTATTTGCAGTCAGGATGATGCTGGCACTTGTCATAATCATGTACTCTACATTTATTTCTATCTCTCAGCTAGTTTTTTTTTCCCCCAACTATTCATATTTTTGTCTCCTGTTATTTATTATTTTAAGGTGTAGCTCAGCTTGTCTATTACTGCAGCCAAAGATGAAACTGCAGCATCCAAATAAATCAGCTTTCTGATCTTCTCTTTTCCTCTATTTTTGAATAAGAAAACAAAACAAAAAAAAAAAAACTCAAATAAACAAAAAAAAGATCTTCTGATCTTCTGACTATTCAGGAAGAGTCTCTTTTAATCTGTGGAACTGAGATGGATTTTTATTTTTTTTCCCCTGTCCAAAATTCCATTAACAAACTGTAACTTAGATGATGGGCAAGGAAAAGCTTTGATATAGGAATAGTGTCAACACACTTGGAGAGGCCCATACAGAAACTGAATTTTCCTTTTGGCTATATTACACAGTAAAGTAATAGTTGTTACATCATAGTACTTTCAAGTACTAAGAGGGTTTCCCCTCTTTCTTTTCACAGATCAACTTAAAAACTTCAGCTCCTACACCAAACTGAAGTACTGTGCTTGTTGCGGTCAAAGCAGAAACACTGGTAGGAGGCAATGTATCAAGGCTGTGAAATCTGGCTCCATCTCAGCTAAGATGCTGCCAGAAGTGCCAGCAGTGTGCCCAGGTGGCCAAGAAGGCCAACTGCATCCTGGCCTGTATCAAGAACAGTGTGGTGAGCAGGGCTCGGCAGGTGATTGTCCCCCTCTACTTGACAGTGGTGAGGCCTCATCTTGAGTAGTGTGTGCAGTTTTGGGCACCTTACCACAAAAAAAAAGGTGCTGGAGTGGGTTCAGAGAAGTGCAACAAAGCTGGTGAGGGGTCTGGAGACTAAGCCTTATGAGGAAAAGCTGAGGGTGCTGGGGTTGTTCAGCCTGTAGAAGAGGAGACTAAAGGGAGACCTTCTCACTCTCTAGAACTATCTGAAAGGCGGATGTAGAGAGGTGGTGGTCAGTCTCTTCTCCCAAGTCACAGGCGATGCGACAAGAGGAAATGGCTTCAAGCTGCACCAGGAGAGGTTTAGATTGGATATCAGGACAAATTTTTACTCAGAAAGGGTTATTAAGCGTTGGAATGGGTTGCTCAGGGAAGTGGTTGAGGCACCATCCCTGGAGGTATTAAAAGACAGGTGGATATACTGCTTAGCCATGTGGTTTACTGATGGGTCATTGTTTTTCTTTCATCAGTTAGGTTGATGGTTGGACTAGATGATCTCAAAGGTCCTTTCCAACCTAGACAATTCTATGATTCTATAAAGAAAAAAGGTAATCTGAACAACGGAACAGGAAACTGGTCCAGGGACACAAAGTCCATCATGCTCAACAATGGTCCCTCTTTTAGCCTTGGACAGTTGATTTACATTCCTTGACCTTCCTCAGCTCTGAAAAATTCATGTTTGCAAAGCATTTGGCAGCTCAAAGGGGTAATAGAAAAATTCTGTATTGTCACCATCAGTGATACCTAAACTAGAACAAGAGAATTTACTTCAGAAGATGTTTTTCTTTATCTGAAAATGATAGCCTCAAATGTACTGTGCCTTTCATTAGAAAATGAAAAATGCCTGAAGAAAAATGAAAGATAAAGTTCCAAAAGAAAAAAAAAAAAAAGAAAAAGATTTTTAGCATATTGAGGAAAAGTCTGGAGGAAGGAAAAAAAAAAAACCACACACAAAAAAACCCCAACAAAACAGAGAACAAATTTTGAAGCGAATCAGAGGGTTTAGGCATTAATCAGCACATGCTGAGTATAAATGCAAAGCTATGCTGGCTCTATTTTATGAAGAACAAAATCATAGCATGCATTTTTATGGTTTGACCTAATTGCTGTTTTGCAAATGGCTTCCTTATCACAGAAAGCTGAGGGAATGTGAACATGCTTGTAAACCTTTGTTCTTTTATTGGAAGATTTATGTTGTTAACCTTCAAACACTGGGTGATATATGGGTTCAGATCTTCACTGGCAAATTCCAGGCTCCCTGAACTCTAAAAGTAGGAATGCAGGTATACCAGCACATGCGACTCAGTTATCAGATTTCTGAGCATGAGGAGAACTTAAATAAAAACCATCAGAAAAGGATATCAAATCACTGTGACCTATAACCACCCCTGAAAGCTAAGAATGGACTTGATCTGTGTGTGCTTTGTCTGACATGTAGAAACTGCTAACCAGGCAGACAAAAGAACGATGGCATATAAAGAAAATACTCTAGGAAGATTATATTTCAGATACAAAAGACAAGATAATTTCTGATAAGCATTAGAGGCATTAGGGACTCTGTTTTTCTGGTTAGGCAAAAATACAGCATTCTATTTAGCAGACAAAAGCCACAGAGAACTGATGCATTTGGGAAACTCTGATCCTTGTAAATTCATATTTGAGCAGACTGAGGAAGTAAATGAAGCCAAGCTATCAGCAGTCTTAAGAATCAAATGTGCAAGTAAAGCGGTAAGATCAAGTAAAGGTCAGATTTTATGGCAAAAATCAAGGATTAAATCATGGGAGCTGTCATCACCGATGGTATCATATATCTCCTTTTTAATACAAAGCGTGGTCATGGACTGTGTTTCTGTGGTAACAGGAAAGGTTGACATCAGAATTATGATGTAAATGAATGGATCCTCATATACCTTGTGATTCACAGTCAGTGAAGGATGCACATAAGGAACTTAGATGTAACTTCTCCAAGAATATCATTAGAAAGAACAAAGAAGAGAGGCCCTGTGCACTGACTGGCTCTGTATTTTTTTTTTTGGCAGGATAGCAACAATGAGAGCAAAGCAAGCTGCTCTCTTGAATGTTTTCTTTTTCATTTCTCTCCCCCCATCTTCTGCCTTTACTTCCAGTTCTGCTGTCTTTCAAAGATTACATTGTTAGGTCTAAGATATTATAAATAAAGTTGAACTAGATTACCTGATAAGAGGAATGAAATATTGATTCCGGGTAGAGGGGTCTACTTTTAATAAAAGTTTTTCCATAAACGTATGTGTATCGATAACCATGTTGAGTGCAAAGCACATTGCTATACAAGAGAGGACAAAATGTCCTTGAAAGTATAATAAAGTTGGAAATGATCTGAGAACTGGTACAGAGGTGATGCTGGTTTTCACTTGGAAACCTCGTCTTTCTATGCTTGAATGAGCTTGTGTTTGTTTGTGTCTCTTCATCTCTTCTTTCGAGCCAGCTATTATGTGCAAAATGTAACTCAGAGTGAATGACTGAGTAGGGTTCCGTATTTGTTTTCTCTCAATGACTTCTGGATCAAATGCATATGGTTTACAAGTCCAAAGATGATTTTCTGGCTGCCAGAACTCTGATTTCATTCTAGGATCATAAAATTAAGCATTGTTCTTTCTGGGCCCATATCAAATGTTCACAACAATATGCCAAACACATCAAAAGCACAGGTTGCTGCATTTTCAGTTGATCTTGTTTCCATGGTCTTGTTTTCAATTAGAACTGCAAAGATGTTATTTTCTTGGATGTCAAGACTCAAGTGACACAACACTTAAACTAGAAAAAGAAAATGTGTGAGAACAATCCCAAAATCTGTTATTTTGAAATGCAAGATATTCAAATGTAGATTTGCCCTTGTATTTTTACTGTGGAAATTTTTTGCATCATTTAATAAAAGCTAGTCTTTTCACAAAAACACACAAAATATTTCATAAAAATGTGTTGAATGTTTTCCATTTTAAGATTGTTTTCTTTTATTCTGATACTTACCTTTTTTAATTGGTTATAAAAAGATCTCTGACAAAGAATCTCCAACTGGAATTTTGATGAAATTTTGATCGGTTGTGGCTACACCATAGGATTAATTTCATTCACTACTCTGACTTTGCATTAAATCTGTATATATAACATCTGTTTTGGCAAGCCTGAAAAAAACTATGCATATATCCTGCCAAAAAATCCGATATGTTTTAATTTACTACCTCCACATGTTCACGTGACCCCATCTGATAATGGAGGTTGATGGCTATGGTTGCAACAGAAGACTCAGTCCAGAAGTTTCTTCTGTTAAGGAAACTTTCTGAACCTGGAACAGTTCAGTGAAGCCTTGCAGGGATACTGCAATTAGCATGTTCAAAAAAAGTTGGAGAGCTCAGGTCTGTATTTTAAATAAAAATGTGTCATAGACCCAGACAGGCAGTATAGAAATAAATATGAATATGCTGAGTAAGTATGCACTGGTTTTACTTTTAACCATTCTTCCAACTGTAGCAACAGTTTTGGTTTTTAAAATCCATGGATCTTTTGAATAAAAGTGGATTTTTGCCATGTATATTCATATGAACTTTTAGAATAATTAGCTTTAGCCATGTTTGCACCTTGCTGTTTGTTTTCCTTTACTAGTTCAAGAAGTCAAAATTCAGTCTCCTATGTTCAGGCAAGTTATTTCATATTTGCACATGAAAGAAGGCAGCTTTATTTACCTGCATCACAGTGAACAAAAAAAAAATTGGAAGCAAAATCACATAGCTTAACGAAACAATTACCATCACACAACAGAATTCTCATTCAGTATGTGCACCATAAACCCTTGGACTAAAAGGATATTGCAAATGAAGTCCATTGAGGAAATTCAAATAATGACCACGGTGGAGGAGATCACAGGGTCTTTTCAGGAATTCCTTGAACCAAGACAAAAATATTCTATTTATCTAATAAATGATTCATCATGAAGAGTTCATTTTGAAGAGGAGACATTCTTCTCACTGTTTGAATGTTTTCCAGAAGGACCAAACTTACAACTAACTTGTGGGCGTGTGATACTTGAATTTCTTGAGAAATGCTGACACAGTTTTTTCTTATTTTTTTTAAGTGAGATGTTAAGGTTTTCTACATTATTATTTTTCTTAAATAACATCAAATGCCACCAATGACTATGGTAATTAACAATGAGTTGCACAATGGAGAAATTGCACAATGGTCAAGGATCCACAGGATGATGAAGAAATAATCCTAAATGAGTCCCATGATAGGAATGTCACACAGCAGCAACTTGGCTGATACCCTCAGCATGCAATATTTCATCTCTGTATATCAGTGTGGATTAGACTAGAAGAATCTCTCTATACAGACCTTGAAACTGATTTCAACAATCAGACAGCAGCCATTAAGTTTATGAAAAATGATCCTCAAAACCACAGTAAACCTAACTTCATGCTTTTCTCTACCAGACGTCTTTAAGAGGGCAGTCAAAAATATCTTCTCACTGCACTTACACTCATTTTATCTGTTATGTTATATATAGAGATGTGATGAAAAATCACCATCTATTTATATATGCAAGTTGAAGAAACATGCTTTGGCCACATACTATAAAAGCAGCAGATGCCATCTGCAATTAAAATTATGTAAATTTATTTTGTTGAGGAACAACTAAGAAGCATTTCTAGAAGCACTTTTAATGACATTTCATAATGAAAGGACATGGGGTCTCTGTGTCATGTATTTTAAGGTCTGCAGTCACATTGTCCTGTAATTTCAGTGAAAATTGAAAAATAATTTATTTACATTCATTTATTATACCTGTAACTGTATATTTATAACAGGCTGATTAAAAAAAACCTTTGTTTTGGATGACTATGCCAATTAAGCATAATTCAAAGTTATCAACCCCTACTGCATAAAGCAAGAACCAATGAAATCCTGTTTTTCTAAAAGGGAGATGGGAGAAATTATAATCCAACCACAAAATTTGCTCTTCAAGAAATTTCACTTTACCAATTCTCAGCTTTAAATAGTGGCCCTTGAAGCATGCCCTGAAGACTAATAGATCCACACTGTTTCAGAAGAGGAAGGGAGGATGAGTTTCCAAATTAACAATTCAGGAAGGAAAAAAAAAAAAA
>VXBW01008331.1:87968-249096 GCA_013400375.1 Thinocorus orbignyianus
AAAAAAAAAAAGACTATTTCAGTTTCTTCTCTTGTATTGAAAACAAAATCCCATTTAGATGTCCGTGCTATTGTAGCAAAGTTTTATACCACTTTCATTACTGCTCTAAGGAAGGGCTTGATGCCAGGCTGGTGTTAAGTTGGATCCTTAATAGTCCCTAAGACAGTAGAAAATATTGATATTCCAAGGAAAAAGAGTCATCCACTTCTGCATGTTTTGCATGTGAGCAACAAAAAAGGAAGGAAAGTAATAAAACTACAAAAAACTTGAGAATAAATGTTTCCAATAAAAATCTATTGCATTTAAAAAGAAAAAAGT
Organism: Thinocorus orbignyianus; assembly: GCA_013400375.1. Taxonomy (NCBI): domain Eukaryota; kingdom Metazoa; phylum Chordata; class Aves; order Ciconiiformes; family Thinocoridae; genus Thinocorus; species Thinocorus orbignyianus. Next base: position 88,287 of record VXBW01008331.1, read on the forward strand.
TGCACTTTTTTTTTTTTTTTTTTTTGCATTAGTAGAGGTTGAGAATCACTGTGTTAATCATCAAAGTGTTTATTTCTCAAGGATAGAGGGCTCAGGTACTTAAATTGTACATGTTACAACCAGAACGTAGAAACTGTGAGCAATTTCTGCATTTCACCAGTGGAACATCTGCATTACCTGTCTTCCACACTGATGACAGATCTGTCATTTGCATGATGTGCTGTTTCCAAATGAACACAGGGAGTAGTGTGAAGTAGGACATCTTGCAGCTGGCAAAATCATAAAGTGACAAAGTGGCCTTCAGAAATAGAGTTATAATCTCACCACATGCAAATAAGGGAAAGCAATCCTGGCTTCTGCTGAAAGCTGATCATCCAACAATAACAAGTAAAGCCCTGGCTACCCACACAAGTATCGAATATCAGACACAGGCAGATATGCCAGATCTTCTCTAGCCAGGACCATATCACTTGTTTCATACAGAGTGATTCTGAGCCAACTGCTTTGCTGTAACTTTTGCCAAACCCTGGGGAGAGAAAAAAAAAAAAAAAAAAAGAAGCCTCAAACATTGATTTGGAAGAATTAGGGACATGAGGTCTTAAGGTTTATTTGCACAGGGACAAAACACTGTCATTAAGAAGATCATTAGGAGGCTTCAAGAATTATATTTAAAAAAGAGAAAATGCTCAGCACCATAATTTGAGATCTTCATATACTAAATCAGTGAAACCATATTAGACCAATCCTGTCCATTTCCTACAGGAAAGACATTCCAGAGGTACCAGGAAAAATGTCTTCAATCTCCAAAGGCAGCAATTGTTTACGAAAGTACTTCTCATCATTGATTGCCAGACAACCCAATTTTTATGTCAACAGAGTTCCAAAAATGAGTTTTCTTAACTTCTTTAAATAAGAAGAGTGCTAAAATGGTTTTCTGGAGGTGTTTTTGTGGTTTTTAAGTAAAATTATGTTATTGAAAAGAAGAAAAAGATAGAGATGTTTAGTTGTCTTGGTAAATCCACAATTTGAAAGTTAAGGTGGTAAAATGCAATAGCTGTTTTGGAATTCTGAGTTGCAAAAAGTTTAAAGTATCCTTAATTGCCTATGCAAAAAGAACTTGCAGCAAAAGTTTTACACGAGGGCAATTAAAAATCAAAAATTTAATATTTCATTATTATGAAATTATACAAAGCCATATGCACAGACTCACTGAGAGTACCCTCATTCATTCCTGAAGAGTGCCTTCCCTTGGGTGCTCCCAGAACTCAACGTAATATTGACTATACATCAAGAATTAAAACCTCTGAAAATTTCTTTCCAAGCCTAGAAACTGAAAGCGAAATCTGGGTGGAGTAGGAAACTAGAAGCCTCTAAGCTACAAACACATAATCTGATCTCAAAATGATATACAGTGCAAGCCTTGGTTTCTAGGTAGGATTGAAAAGAACATCCTTACAGATGAAAACCTCCATCTGCTTTGACAGTAATTTATTAAAACCTGTTTGATATACTTCTTTCTTCCAGTAAATACATATCCTTTCATCAAAAAAGAGAAAAAAATCAAAAATCTGATGGAAAATTATATACCAAATTTAGTTCTTAAATTCTATCCCTTTTAACCTGTTGCCCAGATTGACAAGAGGTCAGTTATGCACTGAGTGTTGCTACAAAGATTACAGAAAAGTACGCTAAAAGTGCTGTGACTGTCAGTGCCTCGATGGCTTCAGCTCACATTATGGTTTTTAGGAGTTCTTATTAGCACTGAGCTCAGTATTTCACCACTGGCTTTTCCTCAGACAAGTCTGGCATGGATTCAGATCACAGTTCTGATGTAAAGTTCTTCCCAGATCTCAGACAGAATGCAGTGTTTGAAAATAAATAGAAACAAATGTATTATTTGTCCCAAAGGACCTTGTTCTGCTTGTGCAGAGGCAGACTGCTCAATCTGAATCCAATCAATTTTTCCACAATATAGCTGACAATTTTCCCCATAATCAAGAAGCACTCCAATCAGTCAGTAAATAGATTCATTCAAGGTAAACCAAACAATATGGCACCCAAGAATTGTTCTGATTGAGATTTTATGGATGCTTTGACAGAACCAAACATATGTCAAGCCTGGAAATGATTAAAAAAAAATCCTAATGACTCCAGATTCCTGTCTTTGCCATGTTAGAAAAAGAAGTTATAAAGCACTACACCTTTAGGGAAAGCAGGCATGTAGCATTGTTAATTACATCAAAGAGACTGTTTGAAGACTACCAGCCACTGGTCAAAGTAAGCTATCAGAGGAAAGAAAGGCTTAGAAAAGAAAGAAATAGCAAATAAATTATTTGTAAAAGCTAGGACCAATAATGTAGGCACACGTGCTACAAAAGAAAGCAAAATTATGGGAATACTTACAAAATTTAATACTGCTTGCCATTGTTTTTATTCCATTTTCCCTGTGTTCTGAGGGCTTTATGCTTCTGCCTGGTCAGTGTTACCATCTGACTTTAACTGCGCTGACTGAATGCCATTCTTGTCCCTCAGGATCTGACTTTTTATGTTTTGATTAAAACTGATAGTCTTTGCCCTACGTGTTTTACTTCATTACCACTGATGCTGTTTCCATCACTGATGTTGTTTTCATCAGACTCTACTAACGTATTCAAAAGAATATCGAATTGTTAATTTCAAAAGCAAGTATTTTTGAAATTTTAGCTGCTTTGACTGACCGACACATTATAATGTTCTTTCAAAATGGGTGTCGTAGATAAAAATGTAATAATGGTGGAGTCATAAAAAAAAGAGGCTGTACATCTGAGGGTAAACAAATTGGTTCCATATTGAAATAGTCACTAATTACTCAGACAAGCATCTTACATTAATTATCCAACAGTTTTTCCTATAGGGAGAGTGGATGCTCAGGTAATAATAAAATAATATTATAATCAAATAATTTGAATGGCTGGATTGGAAGGATATAACAATATAGAAAAAAAAACAACAACAACAACAAAACAAAACCAAAACAAACAAAAACCCAACAAAAACAACTCCAGAACACACTAATTTCAGTTTGTTTAAAAGAGTTTCTTTTCAGGTTTTCTCTTTCCTTCCAACATAAAAAAACCCAGTTATTTACATCACCTTTCTCCAGAAACAAGTTCTTAATGTTCTACTTTTGTGGAATTTTGAGCTGCTTCTTATGTTTAGGTAATTTGTCATATTTTAAACAATTCTGTGTGAGCTTAAAGCACAGCTGAAGAAATTTTATGTGGGTCTAGATCAAGGTTCCAGAATTCAATGTTGATAACAACCTCCTCAAATCTCTACAGAAATCCAAAAGATGTTCTTCAAAAATGGCAAATAACTGTGTAAATATATACATATGTATGTCTCTCTATATTTGCATATTTATATACCTGTATCTGTATGCATATATACATACAAAGAAACTACTTTTGTTGCACATTAGGGGGGAAATGTGAATGTGATCTATGAATATGAAGTTTGACATAACTGTTTTACTCCAAAACCTTGTAATTAAAAGTTCATCTCTCAAGGTGGTGGACAATGAATTTAGACTATTATTAGACTATTATTTTCCCCATCCTGTCCTCTTCTGTTGTACTCTACTTTTGACAGTTTCTGGATCTATATTTATCACAGACATTTTGAAAACATTTGCTCATGTCTTCAATCAATTCTTGTCTTTAGCAAATATTTCTCGTGGTTCTTTCAATCTTATGTATGTTCATGTTCTTTTCAAGTTGGTAGCATCAGGTCAATCAATCTTTCTCTGGAACTTTTCCTGCGTGCATAAAAAGGTGTATTTTGGTGTGTGATTGATTTCTAATGGCTCATGAAAGCAATAAACATTCCAGCCAAAATTCAGAAAAATAACATTTGAGTAAATATTCTCTGCATGATGTAGATGCCAGTATTCAGTAATTTCAATCAATTTCAAGGAATTCTCCTACCCTACTGTGACCACTAGTAGAATCAGTGAAACTCATAATTATGTCAAAAATTCGTTTTCTAATCTCTTAGAAAGAGATTTTCTCTTAGTCATCTTCCTTCATTTCTTCTTCTTACCATACCTCTCATATCATGTACCAGGTATTCTTTGCAAATGTCACCAACAATCCACCTGGAAATATAACTATCCTTTTCTATATACTTCAATTTTCTCTTAGTGCTCAGTTAACACTGCATTAAGCATATTTTACAGCAAGCCAGACTTCCTACATTCTAATCAAAAGCAGTATAAACATTTCTCAAAATTATTAACATGCTATTGGTATGCGACCTCACTTGATTTTTCAGCTAATTTTACTTCATGATTGTGAGCTGATCGGGAAGAAAATAGATAATAATTGACAAATAAGATGGTGACTAATGCTGTTTAGAACCGAATGAAGTTCTGGGTCAGTCCCTGAAGTATGCAGCATTAACAGTCCTGTACGGCTGCTTCCTTGTCAGTCAATCATTTCTGCATTCAATTGAAAATACGAGAAACTGACTGCTTCTTTATAAATTATTCCACATTTCAAGATAAAATGTCATAACATTATTTTAAACTCGGATAGCATGTGGCCGCATACTATGTATAGCACCAATTAGCATAATACCAGATAACATGAGGTGATATGCAAATAGAAGAAGAATGCAGTATTGGCACAGCACAGCAAACTCTGACATCTGTTTGGCAATATTTTGCACATGTAAATTCTGCAGCTCTGTCTGTTTGTGTTTAATGAACTTGTCTGGAAATTCAGAGCACCTAACTGAGAGATTATCTAAAGTAACAGCACAGCAGCAGTCTGTTTTAATTTAGGCTGTCTGCAAGCTACTGCTATGAAAATTAACAACTCTTAAGTGTGTTAAATAATCCCTGGCCTTCGCAATAATTGAGCAGGCTGAAAAAAGTCACACAATTTGTATTATCTTGGTGTCAAACACCAGCTGACTTTTTTTTCCCCTTGTATATTGATTTGGAGATTAAGCTGCCTCTACTTAGATAGGTCAGCCTGGAAGGATTTTGAGGACAGCACCAAAGTCCTAGGGCTACCAATTTAAAGGTACTAACATCAAATGGCATCTTATTTCATAATAATAGGCACAAACTACCTTTCTACCTCCTGAGCACCTCCAAGAGAGGGAAATTGGGGCACAATTGCTCTTCTGCCTGTGTATAAGGCCTTGGATCAAAGAGTGGTGGCTGAGAAATGAACGAGGTTGATAGCAATGCTCTGCAGCCCAAAAATCTTCTGTATCTTCTGCCATTGATTGTGCCTAGTAATGTTTTCTCCAATCAATTAGCTGCCCAGCACTGACTTATTAGTTCAGCCATTTTATGTGCTGGAGTTAGAGAAAGAGTGTCATTCCGGTAGCAACACGTTTGCTTAGCACTTACTTGGCAATATGTTACCAACTGACACTGGAGACAATTTCACACTCAGAACAGATGGGGGATAAGAACAAGAGGAGGTGCCCCCCTGACCCTGAAGGTATCACAGAACCTTATTAACATCAGGGATGCTGTTGCAATTAAGCCAAGAAACCCCAGCTGAAGCTAGCATCTTGTGGTGCCAGGCAGAGTTTCATATGAGTGTAAGACATGGTTCCAAAAGTATCTCTTCCAAAGTTTTAGAGAAATGATGGGGAAAATGCATATGTGACATACATTCTGAAGTGTGAGTGTGGAAGTTAAAACAGAAGCTTTGAACCTCTTGAAGGAATGACATTAATGGTGCTCTACCATTGCCCAGCTCTTCCAAGCTCAAAGAACTGTAAACTTCCTCAGGCATATATTATCTCATTATTCTTCAATAGCTTCTGATTGATGGGCAGTCCTGTTTTGTGGTGACTTCAGATAAAAGGTCAGGAGGTAATACTGATTTTGGCAAAACTAAAGCTGAGGTGAAGATCTCTCCTATTTCATTGGCACTGAGAAAAATTACTAGCTTGCTTTTGCAGAACTTTGATTTTTAAGTCTCTGGCAAGATATCTAGAGACAATAACAGCCATTATTTTTTTATTATTATTATTATTTATTTTTTTTGGTTCGTTGAACAGAAAATGTCTAATAAGTATGTGTCATGGGAGAAGGAGTGGTTGAACATCTCAGTTCCTGGGATATAAATACATATGTGGATGGATGGGTGACCACAGGTAGGGAAAAGAAATCCATCCTTTTCCAGACAGTTTCCTGGATTACTTCTATAACTATCATCAGGCAGAGACCGTTACAAATTGATGGTGTTGATGACTGAACTGTTGCTGTGGGGTCTGACCATTAGCAGAAGCATCTTGAAAAAGAAATATATCTTTCTACCTCTTTCCCTCAATTTCAGTTCAGCAACAATTCACATCAGAAATGCTATGTTTCTGTGTTCATTGGCAAAGTTTGATGGAAATTTTGCACTTTAGAGTACTTTACCTTATATGGTCTCTGTACTTACATGACTGAAAATGACAATCCAAACATTTTAAAATATTTGATTCTGATTACTAATAAAACAAATGGCACAAAACCTAATTTTAATTCACTGTAAGTAGTCCTTATGCAAGTAATTGTACTATCTTCCAATAGATGCAAGTCCTTTTGGGGGCTAATTGAGAACATGCATATTGAAGAAATGTACCAGCATTTGAGTACAATTTAGTGACCTTGTAAGACTGAAAACTAAGTATTTTTAATAAAGAATACATGTATAATGGTTTCAGTGTGCAGATATTTTTTCATGCAAAGATAAACACTGGCATGTTTATGGAGAAATTCATCATACTGGTGTATCAAATAAGGTTCTGCAGTGGTCAGACTCCAGGGAAAAGAAGTGTATTTCATATGAGTTGAAAAAATATATTTTGTTCCGAGAGAATATTGTCAGCATTTTTCTTCTTTTTCTTGACATGAGACTTTCTAAGCAAATGTTATTTTCCATATAATGCAACCATTTCTCCTACCAACAATTTCAACAGACAGAAAATATTGAAGTGAACACTATTTTTATTCTTTCTGATTAAATCTTTTTTGGTAGCTATGTGCTGTATAGAGTAAAAGACACTTTTCAGCATTTAAAGATTTGAGCTGAACAAGCTCCATTTTATCTGTCTGATTTTGATTTTGTTCACGGATTTATTGTCAGAGAAAAGTTCTCCCTCTTCTGATTGCATATCCCGAGTAGGATGAATGTTCATAAGTCATTACAGAGGGCTTGCATTTTTCAAGGCAGGAGTACAAAGAAAAATAAAACTAAACATTGGTTATTCTCCATATAAATTAAGGAATGGTAAAATAATTCTTATCCTTAGGTATAAGCATATAAGCATAGACAAGGAAGAGATTAATGAAGTGAACCAAAGACTAAAGTACTAGCTTTTTTCCTGATTGTTATGAGACCATCGTGTTTGACATAACATGCCAGCAGGACGCTGCAAAGCTGTATGCCTTGCATGTCTGAAACAGAGTGACCTTATGGTAGAAGACAAGAATTCCTTGTCTAAGTGTCCTGGAATTGACTGGGAAAGAAGCTCTTGTTTTGTTGATTACTAGAGGCCAAACCAACGGAGAAAACTTATATTTTATTCTCCAAATTCAGCAGATTCTGCTTTGTGAAGGAGAACAGTGAAATCGTCGTATATTGCACATGTCAATTTAAGGCTGCTTCATATATAATCCTTGCATTATGTTTCTTGAATCATTATTATAGAGTTAATATCTTATATTGTATCAGATTGTGCTCAAAAGTAAATAAAAGTCCTTAGGAAAACAATAAAAAAGTATATATGTGATGATCAATCTAGCATGCATTTTTATGATATTTAGCACCTACGCAAATACTCTTTCCATGTTTATGACTGTCCTTGAATTAAATCTAACCTCCATGCTCATTATTTCTATTCAGTCAGTTTTGCAGTTGTAATAGAAGTGTTGTCCATTTAGGACGGTTAAGGAAAATACATTGTCTTCATTAAGCCAAAACAGAATATAGCTGGTATTAGGAAAAGCATTCTAATTATGACAACAATGAAAGTTGTGAACAGCTACCCAGGGTGGCTATGGAATCTCCATCACCAGACGTATTATGTATAATTAAGAAAATTATACAAAGGTTAATGGGGTGATCGGTGTATGACTGATTCTGCCTCCCATGGAAACATGGTCTAGATGACCTCCAAAAGTCTCTTCCAGCCCTATATTTCTATGGTTACAGACCTCAGCCGATGCAACACAGTTCTGTGACTCAGTTAATGTCTCTAAATCCCTGCAAACATGAGAAGCTCCCAAATATTTTGTGAATTAGTTGTTAAAAGAATTAATATTTTCTATTTCAGGCTACTAATGCAGAGGCCTGATCAGTTCCCGTTCTTTTATCAGTCGTACCACCAACCCATATTTTGCATGTATTTACTGAACACTGTGCTTATTTATTTATTTATTATGCCTCCCATTTACAAAGTGTGCCATTTTGCAAGTGCGTGTCCTTGTCCTAAGGGCAATCTGCCTTTCTAACTTTGATCCAGCAGGAGTTTGTCGTGACACCATTGCTTTCATTTTGCATATTTCTCCTGCTTGTGTCACATTACTTTCTTACATCCTCAAGGCAAGTGCCCTTTGAGGATCATTCTGTTCAAACGAAGCAGACAATATGAAGCAGACAAGTAACACCAATAATAGCAGTGGTCATTGAGGGTTGTAAAACATAAAGACAGGCCTTCAGAAGAGTTACAAACCTAAAAATGCTGGAACCAATGATGACTTTATCTTTGCTGGGCATGTTTCAGGACAAGTAATCTTTGGTTTGTGGCTGTCATTTGTTCACACATCAGCAATACTTACATGATCCAGGTCCACTTTGAGATAGTTTCTGCTTTGCTTCATTACAAAATGCACAGCAGAAACGCCATAATCTGATGGGATTATAAAAAGATCGTTTAAGTATCCTCCCTTCCTCCAGGCAGAGGGATGTAGAAATAGGGCTACCCAGACACTGCCTTAAACAAGAGAGAAATCCCTCCTGACCAGCACCGGGAAGGTGTTCATTTCATACATTTACATGAAGGTGGTGTTTATTTGATACTTTATATGCTGAGTAACTGTTGTATTAAACTTGGTTTTGGCTGCCTCTTTTTGGCTTTATTTTTGTCTGCCTTCTAGATATTCCTAATCTACAGTCTTCCTGTTTGTAGGGAATAGACATTCTGATTTCTTGATTTTCACTTGTGGGTAAGCAATTCTTATAATTACATTGCAACTCCCAGACTAATTTGAGCTATACATTCCAAACCTTTTAATTTGATTTATGCATTCTAGAATAAATTCTGTACTTCCTTACACTACTTCATGGGAAAAATTACCTTGGTGAAATTAGTACTGATGGATACTCATTTAATTCAGGAGATAATAAACATAGATACTCCTTCATTTCAGCCTAGATTGTACACATACAAATACTTTTAGATTCATAAAAGTAACTCATAGGGTTTTAAGAACTATAATATGAAATACATTTATTCTCCAAAAACTGTGAGAAAAATTAAAATATGAGAACGCAAAATTACAAGATAAACAATGATTACATTTTTTTTTTTAAGTTCTGAATTTTTTTTTTACTTGTACAAGGTAATATTACTGCAGCCTTGCTAACTGGAATAGTTTTATTATTTGAATATTAAAGAATTAGCATCAGTAGCATTCTCCCCTTTGGCAATATTCTTTAAAATGCATGTTGTACTTATAAAAAATTATAAATAGCAGTCTTCTAACAATAGCAAGACTTGCAATGGATCATTAGCTATATTACAATGTACAAGTCTAGATCTATTCTCCAGGAAAAAGTACTGGAACATTAATCTGGTTGAGCAACCTAACCAATGAAGCATTAGTGTTTTTCTAATGATACTGGGATAAGTTCAGACCAAAGAGAAAAGAAAAACAGATTTTCTTCCTTCTTTTTTTTTTTTCTTTTTATTGCTATATTAAGCAAATACATTCAAAGAAAATCTGATTGCAATCACTGACATTTTAGAATTACACTTTTCCTATTAGTAAAGTAACCTGCTGTTGCCAGCAGCTATCAGATGAAGTGTCACAGTTACACAGTTTTCAGACTTGTTATTTATTTCCTAAAGAGTATCATTTAGTGCAATCTCAAGTCAGGGATAAAATAACTGATATGTTAATAAAGCACTGAAGCTCAGAGTTTTATCTGGAATCTCTTTACAGTGATCTATCCTTACATTTTCAGACATGGTCTTGTTACTCCAGTTTAAAGCTCACGATGGTTTAAAGTGTTAATCAGTGGATCATAAACACAAAGAAAAACACTACAGAAAGTCTTGATTGAATATTCTGTGTTGAAACATTTTTTGTTATATATCTTCAAGAATTATTTTTTTCTTTAACTTTTGTGACTATGATTTCCAGTTTTTCCATGGAAAAAAAAAGGAATATTTTTCTCTCTCATTTTCCCCATACAATTTCAGCTATCACTTAAAAATTATGTTGGAGTTTTTTATAATCTGGTAGACATTTTTTGAGAAGACTCACAAAAATCTGATTTTATTTGATGATGAACATTTTTGAGCTTTTGCATATTTTTAAGAGTCTTTTTAATTACATCTTTTTATTTTCTCTGAAAATCTTCCTACACAATTTGAAAAAAAAATTGGTTTGAAATTTTTTCTTTAGTGGTGTGAAAGTAATTACTATTTTAAAACAGCTGTAATGATCATAAAAGAGTATAAGAGTTCTGACACAGTATTCTTTGTGGATATATCTGAACAATGCTTGTGCTCACTGCTTGCCTTACTAAAGACAATAAAAGAACTCTGGGAACATTAAAGAGAAAAAGCTTGTGATGAAGAGGCAATGGAAAAAAAGCAAATGTTGATTCAAACCAATCATTATGAAATAAAGTGTGTCACTTTATTTTGAATCAATTTAACTCAATTACTTAATGAGGCATAGTGGAGAAAGTCAGTCACTTGAGTGATTCAATTGTTTAAAAATATTGGAAACAGTAAGGAGGAAATACAATATATTAGGATTTCTAAACTGAAGAAGGAATAACAGGAGATAAGAGAGAGGATACTGGAAAGTCACCCTTCACAGGAGCAGGTGGACGAATGAGAGTCCAAGCTTATCTCATATCTCACTGTCTTTGTGTCTTTCAGTTTGTCTACAGGAACCATTTGCTTTTGCAATGAAAGAGTGATTTCATTTCAGTTTTTCTTACCTTGCTATGGCTAGTGTCCTGCATGTGACAGTAGCTTAGTTCTTAGGCTCACACTGGCATGCATTAGAAGTCCAGAAATGGTGGAGAACAGAACAATCAGCAGCAGGAACATGCTGCAGGAGGGCAAGTGGGGGGAGGGGANACCCCAATTATTTTCCAAAGAAAGGGAACGAACCACCCCAATTATTTTCCAAAGAAAGGAAACAAATACTTCCCCTGATATTCTCTTAGCTGCATGCCAAAACATATTTGAAATGTTAAACTATTGTTACGATTTGGGAAGCATGAAAATTGCAAAAGCTGCAAGCTGAAAATGCTACAGATAACAGAGAATCACAATTTAGTGGATTTTCACTCCTTCTACTAATAACTGACAAAGGATGCTTTGATCAAGCAGATTCTGTTGACAGAGACTTTCCACAGCAGACAGAAGCTCTTATCTTCAAGCTATGAAACACAAAAAATGTTCATAAAGATCACTTTGAATGCCATTTTCTCTGTATTATGTAAGTTTAGGGATTACTGAGCACAAAAAAGTGTGTGATGAAAGATACAAGACTTGGAAGATATTCTAGTTCACAGTAATTCACTGCAGTTATTACCATTAAATTCCACATTCTGCTGGTAAACATTGTTCCGTATTTAGCAGATGTGTCAATGGTTCTAGCAATTTTCATAAGCAAAAATTCTGCTCCAACAAATGGATTAGCCTTAAAATAACACAAGCTTTCAGCAATAGTTACAAGAGTTCTGTCCCCTCTTAAATCCAAGCTCTGTCTCTGGGATACTACAAATTATTAAGCTTGAATTTAATCAATTTACTAAGTAGAGAGGGTGAGTCTGTTGCTGGGCAGAAGCTCTGTAAGAGTTTAGTGCTTTGCTTGTGTTTTCAGAACATCTTGGTAAAACAATTAAAAGAGCTTTTATTTTAAACATTTGTTGTTGCATTCAGTGCTTTTTCCAACACGATAAAATTCTTTAACTAACCTTTCAATATTGAGTATCCCATTAGAATGTTGCAGTTGGCCTTCCAAAAACATTGAAGATCTTGACAGGATTATGAATCACAGATTTTTTGCCTCTCTATGGAATAATCTATCAAAAAGATTGAGATCAGATCTTTATCTAAAGGGCTGGTGTTGATTCAAATTCAGTGGCAAATTAAACTGGGAATGTGTGGTTTCCTTGCACACATATATATATACTGCTCCTACAGCGGAGGTTTAATTAATCCTAAATTACTGCAGTTTTTAGACTAATGTATTAAAGCTAAATTGGTAATCCTACCTGAATCTGCATCATACAGTATGGATATGTCATGCTGAATCAATGCTACTCCAGAGGACTCTTCACTGGCTTTTTCATGATTATACTCACTGAAAGACAGAGTATGTCTTATCTTTGGATCTTAGGTATCTAAATCAGGATTGCACCACACATGTAGCCAGTCTTATAAGAAACTAGAATTTATCACTCAGTACCTTATGAAATACAGTATAGATACAACAGCTTTCCTAAAGTAATGGAGCTCTGATGAAAATAGATCCATTTTATTTTGTGTAACCTCAGTCTGTAGCTGATGTTTGTGACATATTTTCCACTGCCACAGGGATCATTTAATTTCATCTCTTCTCAGAACTAAAGAATCACAAATCTGAATCTCATAAGAAAGAGAATGCCCAGCTCTTTTTTTTGCCTTTTTTTTTTTTTTTTTTTTTTTTTTTTTTTTTCCCTCTCTTGTTCTGTTTTGGTATCTATCATTTCAGTTTTGTCGATACTGTCATTCAATGACCATTCTTAAAATTATTAGCTGCTTCAAAGTCTTATTTTATTTTGTATTTATATTGTAACTGACAATTGCTTTGAGTATTCATTTCTCTACCAATTCACAGACAATCAGATTCATTCCCACCTTGAGACTGAGCTATCATCAGTCACCTTAGCCTATCAAAACAGTCAATCTACATAATGGGAAAATGTACAAAACCTGGGGTCAGAAAAGAGCTCTTTCTGCTTGAAAGCTACCAGGAATATTCCATTAGCATACCTTGCAGACTTCAGCTGTGTATGTTCACAGTATAGGACAAAGAAATGTTTGTTGTGCTGTCCTCATTTGTTTAAATCACTTGGAGAACAGTTTTCAGTCCTTGAGTGTTTTTTCTCTGTATGTTCCTCCTAGGTGGTTTGGGGTTGTTTATTTAGAATAGCTACACTTTTGTGGATTAAAGAAAACAACCAATTAATACTGCTACCTTAGTAGGAGTAATTATTGGCATGAAATAAAAATTACCCTTTTCTCTATTGAGACGGGTTGTAGGAGGTCCAAATAGAATAGCACATTAAAAATTAGTGAAATTCCCCTTTTTACTCCCTGGATCTGATTCAAAATATGTTGAATTTAAGGAAAAACTCTTATCAACTGTCATGGGTTTTCACTGAGGCTCTAATCTGTGAAAAAGAATTGTTGCAATTTTATGTTAATTAATCATAGTTTAAATTCTAAATTAAAGTCTCATTTCTGTCATCGGCCATGCATGTGTGGGAGTATATTGAGTTCCTCAGAAGTCCCTGTCCTTTCTTTGATGTACTCTTGCCTACAGTGGGTCTTTTCAAGTAATGGTGAGAAGAATGTTAAGCCTGCAAAACTAAAAGCAAAGGACATTGGGGGTAAGTGGGAGGACTTCCAGAAAATATTACATGACATTTAATGGAGTCCCAGGGAGGAGTCATCAGATCCTTCCTACCTGCTGATTCTGAACCTGTGTTCATTTGACAATCAAGTCACTTCAGCTCAGTCATAACACAGATGTGTGAAGTTGGTATAGTCAACTGAAGTTATCCTCTGCATTCACCTTCTTGAAATGACCCTGCTTTTTCACTAGTTTTACAACTGATTACCACGTTCATTGAAAGACCTGCATGTCCTTTTCATGTTAACCCATTTATCCCTTTTAAGCTATAGCCCTTTTATCCTCTTACATTCCTTAAAGTTGCTAGTAAAAAAATACTTCAATGTATAACAGATGTGCATTGCATTAAATTCATTGCGTATGTAGAGCACGGACTCAAAAATTTCATTTTTTCCGTCCTCATGTGGCAAACAGCTGTATCTTTTCACAAAGGAATGTGGGTGAGCAGGAAAGACAGCTTACTATGTGTGCATCTTCCTTTCTGCTTGCATTTTTTTATCAAACTACTTTTGGATACCTGTTTTATCCTCTTTTATATTAATAATTTATACATATATCAAATAAATACAGTAATTCTCTCTGAACCAAGTGATTCGCGTAAGACTATTCAGAAATGTATTTACTTTTTTGAGATGCCCAATTTCAACATTTCAAGGTTTTACAAATTAATTTTCATGACTGGATAATCTTTCCTATGACTTTCAAATGTGACATGGAAGGGAGGACTGTAGTGCAGTGCATTTTAGAGGCATTAATAAAACAATTCACTAAGTAAGTGTTCCTACTGCCAGATCTGACTCCCTGACTCCAGTCCCATTGGCATCAAAGGGAATTTTTTCAAGACTTTCATGAACTATTGGGAAGAAATGAAATAAAATCCCAGAAAGACAACAAGATCTCCCACTCAGATATCTAAGTAGCTAGGCTTAAGGAACAATGAAGCTATCATTAGTAGGCATATATTTCAAAGATAGACACTTCCAAAAGGTATCAATCATGGAGCGCTTAATAGATGGATTACAGAAAGGGAAATTATATGATAGGCTTTGCTTAACGATATGTTTGTACAACCAACGTAAACATCTATTCTGAAATTCCCTACTCAGTAATGCTCGCTTCTTTTGTAAGCAAGCCTAGAGTGATCACTTTGCTGTCTGCTTTGCCTGCACACCAACTGGCCAACTGGTTAAAATGTGCCAAATTCAAAACAGATGTTACACTTTCACTGAAGCTTTATATGGTAAATTTTGCAGACCAAAGTGTAAACAGAAGATAAGCACAACATAAATTACAAACAGTGAAGATTACTGAACACTCACAAGACTTTTACAGAATTTAATGAACAGGAAAACGTTTTAAGCAAGTGTTGCTGATAGATTCTGATAGCTCAGTTTTCAATGGCCTTTCATAGAATCATAGAATCATCAAGGTTGAAAGAGACCCTTGTGATCATCAGGTCCAACCATCTACCCCACTCTACAAAGTTCTCCCTTACACTCTCCTCCACTTCCCTGGGAAGCCTATTCCAATGCCCAACCACTCTTTCTGTGAAAAATTCTTTCCTAATGTTCAATCTAAACCCACCCTGGAGCTTGAAGCCATTCCCTCTTGTTCTATCACTAATTACCTGTGAGAAGAGACCAGCACCAACCTCTCTACAATGTCCTTTCAAGTAGTTGTAGAGAGTGATGAGGTCTCCCCTCAGCCTCCTCTTTCTCAAACTAAACAATCCCAGCTCCTTCAACTGCTCTTCGTATGATTTGTTTTCCAGGCTCATCTGACATTACTACCTGTAATTCCAATATATTCTGTAGTATAATAAAACATCATCTGGAAATTTTGCATTTTATCATTTGTGTCTTCATCATAGCTTCATTGATTAGACACTGGAAGTTCTAATAAGTATATTAGTAAAAATATATAAAAATAGTCAAAAGATGAAATAATGTATCCCACTTCTATTCCAAGCTTCATGGAGAGGAAGAGACGGTTTTGACCAATTCACATCCAGACTGTGCCTAGAAGTTTCTATTTCAACAAATATGGTCTAGAGGGATTAAAAGTGAAACAGGAGATGAATTGGTAAAATTTCCATTTCATTCCACTAGCAAGAGCAACCATGTCTATGTAAATCGCTGCAGGGTAGAAATCTTCTGAGCTCCCTGAGCTCCTGAAACCTGTTTGTTAGTGCGGCCCACGATCATGGTAACAAGGCTACACTCTGAAATGAACTGAAAATAGATGATACAATCCTATATGGCTATACAGCTTCAGGAGCAGCATTTTCATGTTTTTAGATACTTTGACATATGGCACAGCTAGCATATGACTATTTGTATGAAATCAGGTCTTTCAGTAAAGACTGAATCCTCTGATGTCACCACTTCCCCATCAGTAAAACAGTGCTAATATTATGTATATATAATGGAAGGTTATTGTGCACAGTATCATATAATGGAAGGTTAAAATGGTATATCTGCTTGATACCAACATACAAAACAACTTCTAGTTTTGACATCCCTGTTTCAAACTAACACCAAACCTGAAAGTCAAATGCTAGACTCTGCCATTGCTAGGACTGCCCAGCTGCATAAAGGGGGCAAATACAATCTGAATGGAAGGGGTTAAATAACTATTCATATTACCTTGCAGGTTTACCCGGGTCAGTTTGACCTGTATGTGCTGCTCTAGCAAATGTGCACCAACTCTATTAGGTCTGATGCAGGATTCGCTTGATAAAATTCTGAGGTCGGTGTCGTGCAGGTCAAACTTTATTATCACAACAAACCTACCCAGTCTCAGACTCTATGAATAAAATTGTTTTAACTAGTTGGTTACAAATCTAGCCCAATCCTTGTTTTATAACACTGTAGCAATGTAAAGCAGTCAGAACCTATGGTTGAATTTGATCCTTAAATTTGCTGCTGTTCTCATACTCACATGAGGTTTCATGTACATGAAGTCCAAGCAGTTTCATGTACATCAGCCAGTCAAGCCCAAAACTCTCACTGACATCAACAGGATTTTTATGTGTGAACAACTCTATGTTATTCGTGTTATTGATGATACAGTGGTTCTGATCACTACAACAATATTTTTCTTTTCAATAACTGTAAGGTAACAGCATAAGGGAGCACACAGGGAAGCTCTATCTCTAAAAGTTCCCAAATGAAAAAAAAAAAAAAAAAAAAGCAACATCCTAATTCTATCAGAATTTGGGCCCTAATTAGAGCTGACAATGTTTGTAGAAAGATGTAGCCAAAAAGAGTTAAGTTTAAAAAAATTATTAACAAGCCAATGATTTCTTTTCTGAATACTGGCACCAAGTCTGCATATTCCATTCCATAAACTACCTGAATGCCCTTGCTTCATAATTGTTTCCTTGGATATTTTTATTAGTTTAATTGAAATCCCAAAAATAGCCTAATTTTACACTACGTCTTTGTATCACTTTTTACTACATGTTACTTATTTAACATCAGTATATGTTGCCAGGTGACAATATACCTGATGATAATGACATATGTGTTGACACTACCTTTCATCAGTATGAGCTTTAGCAAAAAAAAAAAAAGAATTAGAAAGATTGTTGCATTAATTAGCTAATTTGTATAACACGTTGAAGATGCAAAGTACGATATAAGTGCAGAGTATTATTAATTTTTATTTCATCTTCTGCTATGGCCATTTGTTCAAATACTCCATTGAATTAAAAAGGAATAACCAGGGAGTTTATGAGACATAATTACCTATTTTATGACAATTTATATTTTTTCTCATGTGATTTCGATAAAATTAACACTGGGGTATCTAATTTATGGTAATTCCCATGAGAAAATATCTTAACAATTAAAAGAAAAAGAAGTAGAGAAGCTCAAGGTTGAAAACAGTTTCATAAAAGGGCACAGATCTGAAATTGTGCTTTTCCTTTGTGTTTGCAAGTCTGGTCCTGCCTACACTGATTTTTAATCAAAAACCTCTTGTTTTTACATTGGCTAAATGCAAAATACAAAAATTCCTTAAGCTGTATCACATTAATTACCCATATAACATGGAATATATTATCACAACAGTTTTCTTCAACAGAGGATAAAGTTTGAGGTGAAATCTTGGCTCCCTTACAAGTAAAGGAAATTTTACCCTGGTCTTCCACATGCATTAACATTAAAGTAGATGTCCATATTGAGCCATCATGTCCAATTACTTTTGATACTACTGCTCCCAAGGTGTTATTAATTTATCTGGAAAATGGATAAAGACAGAGATTTCACTGGTCATCCCATTTCCATCCCTCTTCAACTGTATCATGTTTAGGTGCACCTAAAAGCCCCTTTTCCTTTCATTGTGTCTACACCTAAGGTGGAAGCACTAACCAAGGTGACTGAATATTTTGGTGGTATGTAAGTCTAGATCACTTGATCTGCTCTTCTTGCTAAATATCTGAAATAATAGTTAGGTAGGTAGAGGAACAGATGAAAGACAGATGACAAATTCAATGTAATGAACAAATAAACAGCTGAAATAAGCAAATTCCTTGGAGGATATTTAAATTGCTATAAATGTATTTTATAACAATTTGGAAACTTCTTCTTCTTCTTTTTTTTTTTTTTTTTCCCCCCCCAAACTCTTCATCCAGTACTGAGAAGGTTTAAGATCAACAAGGTATAACTCCTCTCCCTTCTTCTGGAATGTGATTCTATTCTACAAAATACTATAAATAACAACTGAACAAGATCATTTATATTTGTTGTCCATTTCAAGATATTCAAGCAGACTTTTTTTCAGTATCTGCAAATTTCCACAAAACTACTGTATATTCAACCTTTGTGTGCTTTAGTAATCTGCTTGAAATGAAACCTTCTTAAAAAAAGATTTTGTGGTATTATTTGTTTATAAACAAAGTATGTAGTGTGACAAAAAGATGGAATGAAGTAAGAATTCATCTTTATTTTATGTTTCTCAGCAGCCAGTAAATAAAAACATAATCGTATTTCTGATTTATAACCTCAGGAGAAGTTAAAATTAGCACATTTATTTAAGAACAACTTTCACACACTGAGGAAGTCCTTGACAATATCATTTTAATTTTTTCCTCATAAAAATGAGGACTTACAGTTAATTGTCATCAGCAATAAAGTACCTGGAGCATTTTTCCCTCTTTGTCCATTTCACTTTCTTCTACAGTCTGTTTTCATAACATGATAATTGCACTGGCTTGTTGCTGGTAAAATACTATGATTTCATCATAAGAAGAGAAATCAAATAGAGATGAACTTTGAAGAAAAGCATAGAGAAAAATACAGGTCAGCCATCTCTAATATTTGTAATAACACCAGCGTTTCAAAAAATATGTAATTTTTGGCTTCATGTGGAAGGGTTTTTTATCAGTCAGTACTTAGAGGTCTATTTGTTAGAAATCAATTTTTTTCTGGTTACTAAATATGCATTAAATCCCAGGCCTCCTAAATACACCCAGAAATGCAGGTTGGTTTTGCTTTTTCTTTTTGCTTTGCCAATCTAAACAACTTTCTCACTGTTATCAACCAGACAGAGGTCAGGCTCTGTAATGCTGGCAGTGCCCTGTGTCCTGCAGGTGGAAATACCCCACACTGAAATGGAAAAAAAGAGATGTGAAATGTCCATATTTTCAGCTGAAAAATATAACGGTCTGAAATCAAACTCTGCTCATAACAATGGACTGTCTTGCTGTCTGACTGAAGAATCCTTAAATATATTCATGTTAAATGCGTGGAGGGGCGGGAAGGGAAAATAACTACTAAATACTTTCCCCCAAAAAGCCAGAAAGTAACAGTATTAAAAAGCTGTTCTGAAAGCTGAACAAGGAAGGCGAAAAAAGGCATAAAAAAAAAATTTAAAACACAACTGAAAGGTTTTGGGCTAAATCTCCTCTGCATATCGTAGGTGCAACCTAAAGCTTGTCAAGAAAAGTAAAGGAAAGCTTAGGTTCATGATATAGCATTTCTGAAGTTTCCTGAACATGAAGCTTACCTGCTATATTATGTACCCAAGAACCTACAATCTCTCCAGGTTCACTTGAGCTCTAGTTCTTCTGTTAAGTTCTTTGGTGCGGTTTGTGCATGCTGGCCTCTCTTCTGTAGCACTTCTGTTGTTTCCCTCTAAATTTCTCAGCAATTTAAGGCCAAACACCAGCTCTGTGGGTGATCATTATATATTATCTGTATCTTTAGGGACACAGATTTTTGGCATAAAACAGACACAGTGACTGTGTAGGGGTTTTGAAAAAAATAATGCTCTGTATTTTCCTTCAGAACTTTACAAATCCATTACTTCAAACACACCCCCTAAAAACACACCCTCCATTTTCATTCTATTTATAGTATTTTACATTTTTTTTCTCTTTTCCTTTCAAAAAATGTGACTAGATGGTATTTGTATTTGATTCTTATAAGCAAGGACATCTATGTTATCAGAAATATTGGAGATTGATTTATTTATTGTAAATTCAGAAGCACAGCAACTAGGAAAATGCATGAATGTTTTTAACTTCCATTGAGGAAAACATACATCAGCAGTGTTAAAATAAAAAGGACAATAGGAAAGGGCACAAGACTACCAGCAACCTAGGAGTATTTTCAGATAAAAGCCTGGAAAATACGTGGGATTCATAAATCATTGATAATGATCAAATGCTTGGCTCTCTTCCTCTTACAGGTTCCCAAGCAGATGAGGTCTAGCTTTCAGAAAGACCCAGGAGTAAAGATTTTTTGAAAATACAGGGTTAACTTAGATAATTTCATATAGTTCTAGTAGATTTTTTTCTATACTTCTAGAGGAGCCCAGTTTGTTTCACTGTTCCACCTATTAAAGTTCTCATAAGCAGTTAAATCGCTTGCAGTAGCTCTCCCACAGCCTTCTCAGCTGAGAGTGGGGCTGGTCGCAAGCAAATTTCCCAGCCTTTGGATGCTGTAGAGGCAGAATGGGCAAATCTGGCAAAAAAAGGTGCCCACAGGAACAAGAGAAAAAGTATGCATTAGTATTTCTGAGCTACAGGGAGGACAAATGACAGCTGAAGGATTAGCTGCAAAATGGAACAGCCCAAAAAGGCAGCTGCAGGATTCTTTTGGAGGGCATTTTTCCCTCTTTCCTCCACCCAAAGAGCATTCAAAGCTGTGTGTTTTGTGTTAACCTCATAGAGGGGCTCTAAATGACAGGTAACAACAATGAAAATCAAGGGGAATGACCAGACTCATAATTTGGCTCATAATTCAGTGTTCTGAATTCTTTCCTTCTGACTCTCTCCCAATTTTCTGGAGGTATGTATTGTTTTCTGTGTTTACTCTATAAGGAATCTATTGTATGTATGTTTGGTCCCCTGAATCACATCTTAATTTGACACCCAAAGGAAACAAAGTAAACTTCTCCCTAAAGACCGTTGGACTGTCCCACACTTCCGTACTTATGGACTTCTCCTTTCTCCTTTATTTTACAAGGACCTCTCTTTTCCTGACAGCAGGTAGAGCCTGTCACTTTGAATTAGAATTAGTATGAGAATTTCCATTTGGGTTTTGAAAGAGAAAATTTTTGTTTGTTTTTTGTTCACTCAGAAGGTTAAGCTAAAAATTACAACTGAGCCCAAATTTTGAATACTTGTTTTTTATTCTACCACCCTAATTACCCATATACTGATATCTTTGCAAAGACAAGGCTAGAGGAAATTAAAAGTACCTGATACAGAAGTATTCTTTCATATATGATCATTATTACAGTGGTTAAAAATCACTTAATTTCAATGTAGTTTTCCTCAGAGCATAAAGTAGCGAAGCCATGGTACACTCATTTAGTAACTTGAGGAAAATTCTCAGACCCAGCTATTGGAAATCACACTGGGAGCTAACATAAAAACAGGGAATTTATGTTACAATCAGAGCCACCAAGTCCATCTCCTGCAAACGCTGTCATTCTTTTTCATTACCCAAATGGTAGGTGAAGCACAGAGAAATGTGCCTAAGCACCACTGGAGTTCAGAAAAGAGCTGTTTTGTTCCAACTCTAATTCTAAGACTTAACCACTTAACTGTTTGTCATTATGGATCGCAGCCTGTTAGCCAAAACAAGGTACAATGTGTACTCTGCTCTGAGCTATCCCTGTTTTCTTTGTGTTTTCACTTGCTTTAGCAGCATCCAACTGAGGATGAACTGTTCACATTTCTGCAAGAGTCGAGTCAAAGTTGCACTGACTTTGCTGTTCTTTCAGCCCTAAGGGACTAAGAGTTCACAGGTACAAAAACAACAGAACAGCTGAAATGGAAAATCAAGTAGAGTTCAGTTGCTCTTAGGAAAATGATTTCTTAAGCAAAACCAGATCTGTTATTTAAAATTGGACTACTACAGGGTCATACATTGAAACATTATTACTACATTATTATTATTATCTCCTTATTAATCTCATGATATGTTACAAATAGAATACACTATCCTTCCTTCAACTCATGTTGGTATAATTGACTCTTTCAAAAGAAAGCTACTAAAAAAGAAGATATTCTTGCATGGGTATTGAGAGATCTTGTGGTAAGAACCAAGTGTCCACATAATAACCTCCACTTCAGAAGAGTTTACAGCCCTGGCTGTGAATGAGAATCAAGGCAAATATTATTGCTGTTTTGCAGCTAGGGAATAGAAACACAAAGCAATGGCCCTTCTGCCAGACTTCTTTGTCTTCCAAAATAAGTCTAAGNCGAAAGTTCTGAGTGTATGCTCAATTCTATGCAAAAAGAATTTTGTCTTCCAAAATAAGTCTAAGAAAGCCAAATCTCCTGATTTTATCCACAGTTATAATTGTTGGCCATGTACAACTGGTACTAGTTTCCTGAGTTGAGGAGATGTTATTACTGGTACTTGCATTACAGGCAGCCTGAACTCAGCCCCAATTCTAGGATGTAGTAAATAGCAAGTCCCAAGGTTTTTCCCTCCAAAGGTCATACTAGCTGTGACCTGGGACCAAGGGAACTTGTGTTCACCAGCCAAG
Organism: Thinocorus orbignyianus; assembly: GCA_013400375.1. Taxonomy (NCBI): domain Eukaryota; kingdom Metazoa; phylum Chordata; class Aves; order Ciconiiformes; family Thinocoridae; genus Thinocorus; species Thinocorus orbignyianus. The sequence continues at coordinate 111,211 of VXBW01008331.1, forward strand.
GGTGCACATTATTAGAGCACGAAAATTTTCATACATTTATGACATAGTAATGTCAGTGGGTCTGCTTGCTGACTGTTTGCAGGATGTTCAACATTGTTCACCTCGTTCCCTCACTCCTCTCCAATCCCTGCATAATGCAGAAGGGAAATCATATATCAGGGCACAAATCTAGTCTGGACGTTCCCCTAGAAAACAGGAGAACTCAATTACTGCTGGATAGCTTTGTACCTGAGGCCAACACTTGACTGGCAGTACATACATACACAAGCAAGAACAGATGATGTGTCCAAGAACATATGGAAAGTGTGTGGCAAAACTAAACTCTTCGAAAAAAAGATCTTTTTTTCTGTTTAACAAAATTCCTATGTTGCAACTGAACTTACTAGCTTCCTACAGCTGCACCATCTAGACTTTCTTCTTTAATGCCATTATTCACAGCAGAATTTGATTTAAAATGTCTATAGGAGCTAAGCCTACAGCCACAGTCACGTGAGAAGTAAATAGCTTTGTGGATTTGGGTCTCTGTTCTCAAAGTCTGTTGTCTCCATTGTACTTTCTTTTCCTCACACATCTCTATGACAAATGGTTATGGCTGTGTTTGATTTGAACATTGAGTGATGAGTACAAGCTGGGCAGGGGCGAGGGGAAGAAGGGTATAGAGAGCAAATATTCAATTTAAAAAAACTTGTGCCATAAAACACATCATAATTTTCAAGCAAAAAGGACATCTTCATTTTCTAAATGGGCTTTTTAAAATTATAGGCAGTAATGGGAGAATAAGTCCATTATTCATTTATAAGGGAATTAGCATAACAAAGCTGCTTAATGTGAGAGTTCAGAAAGCTCTGATTAATAAATTAATCCTTACATTTTACAATAGGTCTCATTTTTTTGTGAATAATTTCTATAAGAAACAGTTTTAATAATCTCGATGTTTTTCTTCAGAAAATTTAACTCTTTATGAGCTACCCAGGGCAGAGACGGAGATGAAATTCATGTTGTGTAGATAAGTGCAAGTCAATGTACCTTTTGAGCACTGATAGCGTTGCACAGGGAAAAAGCTGAAGGCAGGAGCAGAGCAAGCTCCACTGGTGGCCATGCAGCACAGAAGGATATATCATGCTAGTGCTGATAGCTAAGCACCACAATTTAAATTAATCTGAACAGTAATTACTATAAAGGGGAGGGGGGGGAAAGATGAGCCTTCACTTCTGACAAGAGTAACCTGGATTGACTAAGATTTTTTTTCATTTTAATCTCTTTAAGTCCATCTCATAATTGTTCGTTCTATAAGTTGCTTTTTAGTGTGGACACAGTCTCTTAAACTTGCCTTCTCTTTCTTAGCTAGACTCTACAGTACAATTAAGTCTTTGCTTTTCTGAAAAAGATGAAACACTTTCCATATCAAGTCATTGCTCCTCTCTCTTGTGAAGACAAGTAAGGCACCATTCTCAATCTCCTGTTCTGAAAAAAAAGCCTTTTACTCTGTCTTCCTTTTTAAGCTTCAGTGAATCAGGACTTTTTATCTGAATAACCCATAAAAGGGTTTTATTCAGGTTTATTTTATTAGTAGTATTGTTCCTAAGTAGATGTAAGTAATGCCATTTGATGTATGGCATCATTCCGTGTCTATTTCTGTATTAACAATTGTATATAGTAGCTTTTCTCTTTTTACAAGAAGACACTAATGAAACCAGCAGTTTCTGATTCTATGCCTCTTTCCCCCCATAATTCACATCTGATGCTGTTATTTCCCTCCATGCAGGTCTAATGGGAATGGACAAATCTTTCTGATTACTTTTGGGGGTCAGAAAGGATGCTTACAATAGGAATCTTGTGATAAAACGTTGGTCACAATGAAACAAAGAATGGTGAATTTCGCACAGACACACCATGCATGATGCAATCCTTGATGTAACTAACTCCAGTTTGCTTTCAAAAGCCTAGGCAGGGAGGTTAATGGTATACTAACATGACAAGGAAGGCAGAAAAGTGAAAATAATGGTGATTTTAGTAGTTTCACCTTGAATGATGTGAACACCACTTTTACTGAGATTATCAAAACCCTCACAGTAGGATTTGGCTGGGCAATGGGAAAAAAAGGGCCTGACAGGCACCCAGAGACCATCTAAGTTTAGGATTACAGTCCCTGTATGACAACAGAAAGTCTCAGACACTGGGTTTGTGTTCTTTCTGTTGGATTATGCAAATATAGTTTCCTTCTCTGGTCTACTGGCTGCATGTCAACAGGAGAACAACTTTTCTTTTGGTTTTCAGAACAACACAGTCTTGTTTCTGATATTACTGACCTTTGTTCCTTCACCTGTAGTGTCTTGTGGTACATTCAGCTCGTCTGTTCTCATCACACCTTTATTCTGCAAATCTGAAAGACAATGCACTGCTTTGTTAAATGGAATAGGACAGCAAGGGAGAAAAGTCATTGTACACAAAAATAACAGAATGCATCTAGACTGCAAAGCAGTTCTACACAAATTACTCTTACTTCAAATGCAAGCCAGAAGCAACAGATCTTTAAAAGGAAAGCATTTGACAGATTACATTCCCTAATAAGTCTCATATTGCAAAACAGAGGGGAAGGCACTTTTAGAAAACTGTTCCTAATTCATGTTTTATTGCAAATTAATGATGCAAACAGGAAAGCAGAAACTCCATTACTTATCTGCATTAGAATTCTTCCATTGTGATTTCTACCACTATTGTTTTGGTTTAATACATTATTTTTATCTTTATTATTTTGGTTTAATTTATGGTTTCTTGTTGCCTAGAGTGGTTTAGAAGGAGCTGTGAAAGCTTGGTGAGATCTATTTGGCAAGGCAAGACTGCCTTTACAAAAAAAAATTAATAAAGTTTGCCAAGCTCATGAGCCTAAGGGTTGTATCATTTAAATCTTTTCTCTTATGCTCAATGGAATAAAAAAAAAAAAGCCTTTAGAAATTACTTCTTTGGCACTCAGTACAAGCCTCCATTTAATTGTTTTTCCCTTTGGCATTGCTGTTGCTCATAAGGAAATAAAAAGTTCCACTTTTATGAAGTTCTTTAAGGTCCTCTTCATATTCTTCCTCGCTTGGCCCCTGTTGTCCTAATCTTCAACTGTTCTCCACCCCATCATATGCACAGAAGCCATCGTTCTCTTCCAGCCCCACCCTAGACACAAAGTAGAGATTTATTGACAGTTGTTGCCCTATCAGGTTGGAAGCTCTCTCAGTTCTCATGCTTGCAAGGGTGATAATTTTCAACACTTATAGATGTTTGCTCTATGAAAACATCTATTTGGGTATCTATGTTTCTGAATGATTGTGTATTTTCCAGACTTCACTGTGAACCTACAGGCAAAACCAGGAGAAAGCCATGAGATTTAAGGACATTGACATCAGTTTGCTGGTTCAGTAGACAGCTGCTAATTGTGGATTCTCGAGAATATTGTGGATTCTCCACAATATAAAGAATCTTCTCGAGAGAAGATTCTTTATATTAGTATTTATTTTTTTTTCGCTATTCAGAAGTCTAGCATAGCAGCATTTCTGTCTTCGTAATGATTCAAGATCTAGCTATAGTCTTTAATTACTCTTTAAGTCATTTGTTCTTTAAACCCAGAATACATATTCTCATCTGTTGACAAAGTCTTTAACTTGACGTGTTTTACCAAAGAGTAGATGAGCCAGGGTTCACAGTCACAAAACAAAATGTAGAACCTGATGACATTGATTCTCCGCCCTTTCCAAAGATGGGTAACAAATTAAAAACAATAAAGTGTACATTGAGGTAAATGATGTTTCATTTCTGGTTAGCTAGAGAGAGTAATACAAAAGCCACAAGCAGGTCCATTAATCTCATCTGGTCAGACATGGAACCCCATGTATAACAGCACCCTGTCTAGTTTTTGTTTTCTTTTGCTTTGCTTAGTGACCTCCCCATAAAATTCATCATTACAATAAAAATGAGAAAATGAAAAAGGAAATTTTAGTGGTGTTCAAAATTATGTCCATAAAGCATGTAAACATTTTGCACACTACACAGTAAAAGAAATATTTTCCACATATGCCAACCTATTAAAAATTTATTCTGGAATCCTTCTTTCTTTTCAATATCACTTCCATAGTTACACATATTTTTAAGCGTGAGGAAAATATATCAAAGAGAGCACAAACATAACCAGGTGTAACCTTTGCAATTCCTACTTTTCAGGTTAGCCAGGGTCCTGTTCAGCTGTGTTGTTGCCTCAGAGCAGCTTCACCTGCAGTTCCTCGTATGATATGGAACATCATTCTCACACTCTTCATGAGGCAGGGACGCAAAGAAGAAACACAATGGTTCAAAGTCCACCAGCCCAACACCACAGCAGGTGCTGAAAGCAAAGTAGTAACTTTATAATCAAGTCATACCTGTATCTGTCTGGTGGCTTATGGCATCAGAGAAAAGGTTTGTGTGGGGTTTCATTAGAGAATTCAGGTTTACTCTTTGCTCAGTCAGCCATTTAGTTTATAGAAGTGGATGAATGGAAGATACGTGATGCGTGACTGTTTCTCTTCTCGAGATGCAAGCATGCCTGTGGGAGGAGAGAGGGCTATCAGTTAACCAAGTAAGGTGTCAGTCAGCCAGTCTGGTAGGAGTAAAGGAGAAGCAATGTCAGATATGGATTCATAAGGCCAAAAAAAGTATCTTTCAACTTCATAACTTGAAGCTTTAGGAAAGATGACCCTGTGGTAAGTGTATACTGATGCAGATACTCACTGCCTGTAGCATAGCGTGCAGGAACTAGGAGAAATGGTGTTGTCCTGATCTTCTATCAGACTGCATTACAACTTTGCCTGAGGCCTTAGAACCTACGGACAGCAGATATCATTTAAGAGCTAACTTGGAAGTTAAACTTCTGAACCTGCCTATCTTGTGTTAAGAATCGAACTAATAACAAAGCCCAAGGCTGTGAGAACAAGCAAGTGCACTATTTCTGTTTTTCTCTCACCATCAAGAAGAGTTTAGCCTTATAATCTTATTTAAAGTGTTGCCTATGACTACCCATGTGCTTAACAAGATCACCACACTGTAGATTCCAAATCAAATAGCATCCAAAAAATTTACTGGAGTGCCTGTCTCTCATGACTAATAGTATATCCCTTTAAAATTCAATACATGATCAGGCAAATCAAGAGCACTATCAGAAACAAGAAGAAAATGAGGAATATTCTGTTAAAACAATATATTTAAATGCAATCCCCAAAGTAGTCCTTACTAAGTAAGCAATGTAGCTTCATAACCAGTCAATGAAGAAAGCAGAAGCAGCGGAATCTAGTTTTCTAAAGGCCTAAGTAGGGTGGGCAGTAGGATTGTTTGGTTCACCTCTGGGATTTTTGAGTGCTTCCTGAATTTATAAAAGGGCCTGCAATGAATATGAAATAGTGAAGAAGAAGGAATGTTGTCTTAGGAGAATGATTTTCATGGGTTTTTAACTCTGAAAACTCCTTAAGCTATTCAAAGCTGGAACCTAGTAAGACATGTCAGAAGGAGGTTTACTGTATATTTAGTACTTCTGTATGTCCTTGATAGTGGATTTACCTCTGACTATGCTAGGAAAATGGGTAATGTATTCAGTAGGTTGTGACTTTTAACCAGGATTATTACCTTTTTTATGTTCAGTCTTCTGTATTAATAGATTACTTTTTTTAAGCAAATCCTTTTGTAAATTTAACATCCAGTAAACTTTCAATATGGAATAGTTCTTCCAGCAGAAAAACTGATTACCTTTCTAGTTACCAAGAAAAGTAACAACTTCATGGGAATGGTGGCAGGTTGTCCTGTATGATGGAAAGTGTTAGACAATTAATACAATAAGTCTAAACAGGTATATTTTGCATGCATATATTGCATGATACTTTAAAAGCTTCTAAAGAGTTTAAAATACAGCTCTGAGTTTGAAATCTACTGCAGGATGTCTTTAAGACCTTTCTGGTATTATTTCCTCAGAAAATGTGGAATGTACAGGATGTACACGAGCTAGGCAAAACTACAAATGTCTCCCAAATGACGTTCTTAGGCATGGAGATCCAAAAACACTGGATACATAGGAATAAGAGTAAAAGCAGCTAGTTCTAGCTACTACTTGTACATAATAACAATACGATTAGATGACTCCAAAATACACTAAAAAAAAAAAAAAAAAAAAAAAAAAAAAAAAAAAAAAAAAGGTTTAGATGTTTGCAAGAAAAATCTGGAGGAAATACTTCACCAAGGATGCCTAAGTGAAATTGCAAGAGGCTTCAAATGGTAGTTTCCCTTCATTCATCTCAGGAAAACCATTGATAGGCACTGATGTCTGTGTCGGTATTGCTAACTTCAAGCTTTCAAAATTCATGACTCAGCCCAAAAGAAGTTTTATCATTGACCTGAAAATCATTAGGTTAAACAAAGGTGAGTGGCTCATCCATCCTTTTCCATCTCCCCCTCTGTAAACTCTCATTCATTTTCAGGTACTCTTTTCCTAACTCTGGAGACCAGAAAGCGGCACATTCTTTAAATGAAACTAGGAGGTCTCTTGGCACCCCATTAAGCCTCAGCCACAGGAATCAGGGAAAAAATACCCTATACTATAGTCTTTGTTATTAAAACAGTTACTGTTTCAGTTTTGTTCTTGTGACTGTGAATATTCAGCTTGAATGAATAAAGGTGGTTTTACAGTTGCCAACACTCATCATCTCCCTTTCAAAAAGGGTCTCAGAATAGTACCTGAAATGTAGCAAGTCCTTCTAAAGACAAAGAGAGGGATCATATATTGCACTTATATTCACAGTATCAACATTTACAGTTACTCACTCATTTTTCATTTTTCAAAAGAAAGAGGGGATTATGGTGAACTTTGCAAGCATTCGTCCATCACTTTAGTTAATACACGATGCTAATATAATTTTGACATTTGTCTTATCCACTTTTGTATTAACATACGAGATAGTGAATTCAATTCAGCCTAGACACCATAGAAATCATGACTGAAATAATTAGCCAGATGATCCAAGACCTAAAAGCCCAAAGAGTCAGCTCTCTTAGCTGTTAAAAAGATTTATGAAGGCCTGGAATGAGACACATTGGAGGAACACTTGAGAAAACTTGTCCTATAATTAGCAGATAAAGAAATGTTTCTGTCTCTTATCTTTATCTTCTATCTTTATTTTTATTTAAAAAAAGAAATTGTAGACAGATTATCTGGGCGTTTTATTCTTGCTGTTTTTTATTACTTGCCTGTGAGCAGCGATATATTCTTTTACCAATTGGAGCTGGTGGTTAGGAGGCTTCATTCATCATAGAAACGCTGATGAATGGGGCAGTTAATTCAGTGCCAGCCAACACAGATAAGACTAAGGTACTCAATGCCCACTTGTTTTTTTGTCGGCAAAGTTTCCCAGGCCTTTTCTCCTGTGAAAGAACTAGAAGAGCTTCTAGCAGTGGAAGATTGCTGAGCCATGTGTCCTTTGAGAAATCCCTATGGGACACTCTGAGGGTGCTGTAAGGTCTAGCTAATGACACTATGTGGTTACACTCAATCATTTCTGAAAGACCTGTGGGGATCAGGGAATGTCCCAATGACCAAAGAAAAGCAGATGTTCTAACCATTTTCACAAGACTGAAAAAATAATCAAAGGGGCTTCTGACCGGCCAACCTCACCTCAGGCCTTGGAGAAATCATCTAATAAGTCCTCTATGAAGCCACTTCTGGGCTCATGAAGTAGGGGAAGATGGTTAGGAATAGCTAGAATGGGTAGAACAAGATGAACCATGCCTGACCAACCTGATGACTGTCTTCTGTGATGAAATGACTAGATCCGTGAACTAAGCAAAGGCAGCGGTTGTTGGCTGGACTGGAGAAAATGCAGAGCAAACCAGTGTGACCTCACAGCTGAACCTGCTTGGATCAGAAGATTGGAATATCTGACTTTTTGAGGTCACTTCCAACCAGAATGATTCTATGGTTGCTATCATATTTATTTTCTAACCAACAATAAACATATTTTTTTAACAAGCAATTGTCTAGGTCGATGTCAACATGTATCAGTGACATGGATAGGAACCAGTGTGCACAGCAGTTCTTTACCCAAATTGTCAGATAGGAATAGAAGTTTTATGAGAAAAGACAAATTTTGAATTGTTACTTATCCCTTCCTTTGGGTCCATAAAATTATCCACTCAAGAAAGTTTCATGTTCAAAATGTGTGCTGACTTCTTTATTTCTGTGCAATTCTTCTTATGATTAAAACATGTTTCTTTTGCTCTACATTACTTTTCAGCTAACTTTTACCCACAAATAGACATTTCCTGGTTTTTCTATTTATTTTTTTTAAATGAAACCTCCATGTTGTTTTGAGATAAACAGCAATCCAAAAATTGGGTGCTGGGGTCTTTGTTTTTAGCAACAGTCCTAAGCAGTGTATAAACTACTTATCTATCATTTAAAATTTACAGTATATCTAATACATAGCTGTTATGTAGATATTATATATACTTCTAGTATATCATATTAATATATTGAGTAATATAGTAAATATTTGTATAGAAATAACAGTTACTTGATGCATTTGATATACATGTATTATTGTATTATATATGCCCCATCCCTAGAAGTGTTCAAGGCCAGGCTGGATGGGGCTTTGAGCAACCTGGTCCAGTGGGAGGTATCCCTGCCCCTGGCAGGGGGGTTGGAACTCCATGATCTTTAAGGTCCCTTCCAACTCTAACCATTCTGTGATATTCATATATGCGCATTATATTACTATACATACTGCTGTTCCCCATAGTAGGTGATAGTGACCTAAACCTGATTAGTTGCTTGTTTGTCTAAAGAAGGACTAAGTGACAAAACAACGGATGGAATACATCAAAGAAAATTTAAATCTAGTGAACTGGTGAAATCATGATCGCTCAGAATTCAATCAATTCTTGCTGAAAAGACAGGGTTTTGATAATTTGGATCCAAAATGATTTTGTAGTAACCATTCAAATATAACTGTTTTGTCAAAAAAATAAAATACAAGCTTTTCCTATCTCAAAATAATTTGTTTTTACCAGCTTTATGAACAATTTTAAAAATATTTTGGAGACACCCTTTAGTATTTTTTATTTGCTAGTGAATTAAAAAAGCAATTATTTACACATATTTGCTGAAGTAATTATCCTGAGAAACATTTGTTTCAGGCTGTAGCTTGTTTTATGTCTTCATTGTTCCAAGACATCGCAGTGTGGTTTTATGAAACTGAAAATTGTGTAAATTAAAGGGGAGAGCCAAAGCGTCGCTGAAGTCCTTTTTTTTCCCCCCTTCTTCTTTGTCTGTTACTGTGACAGGTTTGTGTACGTGTGCCTGTTTAAACACAATTGTCTTCTTATTTCTTCCTTTACCCTTTGTTAGCATGTTGTCTGAGGTATGAGGATACCATTACTGTGAAAAACCAACTACAGAAGGGTTACATTGAGCTCAAATCATATCTTCAGTTCCTATTTCTATTAAGAGGAACAGGAAGTTTCCACTCTCCAAAGACTGATGTTTCTACAGGACATGAGGAATCCTGTCTGTTGTCGTTAAACAAAAAATAATGCTGAAAGTAATTCTGACTCAAGGAGCAGAGTGTACAAATAGTGGTCCAAGAAGTGAGTGGAGAAGGTAGGATTTGAGACTTTGATGGATGGGAGGAGAATCTGATACTCCCTTTTTCTGGAAAAATAAAGTAACAGAAAAGCAAGTGTGTCAAGGTGGCCAGAGGAATGGAGTCCAACACCAATTTCAGTCAAAATGTCTGCAAAATTTCAATCAGGATCATTTTCAGGCTATGTCTTTCTCCCAAAGCAGCTACAAAAAGCAAACACAAACAAATAATCAGTGGGACAATTTTATAATCTCATACAGCAAGGCCTTTGCACAAATTGCCCTTAAAATACCAGCCAAGAGAGGTAAAGGATGATCACTTATGAGCAGTAGTGTTGATGTGCCATCTGTAAAATGAAATTTTGAAAAAGGAGAAGAAATAGAGCCTTAAGAACAGAAAAAGTATTGTCACAGTAGTGTAAATATAAAACCAATGCTACCAGAAAATATGTTCACTTTTAGCTTCCACAAGGCTGATTCCTACTCCATGAAAGAATTTCACAGACCCCTCATGCCTAGGACTTCTTACCTGAATCAAGGCTGAGGGATTTCATTTACCAGTAGATACTAGAAGAGCAACAACTGCAGCAACATCAGCAAGAAACTTAACTGGACATTCAAAGAACAAGTGAAATCCTTAATTGTAAAATTCATGAAGTGGCAACTTTGAGATGCAGATCAATCAAATGCAGGATTGACACAAGGGCAGATATAGATCCCTCTATCTATTCATTTGCCGGACAAAATGTGTATATTGCTTTTTGCTGTAATTGTTTCCAGTTGCCCAGGACCCTTATGATTCATTGGCAGAAGCTACACTGTGTCAGCTGAAACAGTCTTCCCCTGCTGGTAGAACCTGCATCACATTTCTCTCCGCAAGAATCTCTCCTTGCATATCTGACAGGTTATACTGCAAATATGTTCTTAAAAACAAAAAAAAACAAACCCAAGTTTCTTTTCTGAGACAGACATGCTCTATTTTCTGGGATATCTAAGAGCATTATTAAAATGCTAATGAGTTCTTTCATATTAGCAGTGACACAAAATATCTTTGCGTAAATTGATCATTCACTGATTTCTTCTGACTTGACTGGAAAGCCAAGTGTGCTTTTTATCACTGGCAGTATTGCTGAAGAAACAATTAAGAAGAATACAGACCGCCTTTCCAAAAGTGAATACAGCAAACCCTCCCAAATTGTATGTTTAACCCTGTAACTCAGAACAGCAGGCAGGCAGGTGAGAGACTAAGTAAGATTAATAGACCATAGCTTTGGTTAATCTATTGCAGTGTTGGTGGGAGGTGGAGAGGGAGTGGAAGCTGTACTGTAGCAGTCAAATGCACTTCCAGTGCTGTGTGTTAGGCACACAGACATTTCACATGACAAAGTGGAGGAAGGCGCTCTGTATCAGTGACCTCTTTTAGGGACACATGGTTTGTGAAGGAACTGTTACTGAAAAAATTACCACAAACACACAAAAGGGTTCTTGTCATATTTCTCCCCTCTGATATCTTCTGTTGCATTACTTTGAAGTTATCAACAACTTCTGTAACTTCATACAGCAAAATCACAAGAACTGTCAACTTTGCTTGATGTTAATGGACCACCTCCTGTGTGCACCATAGGTAGCTCTAAGGAGTATATATTTTGACTCATGATTCAATCTAACCTTGCTCTCATAGTGCCAAGATAATATTCTATAAAAAATTAATAAGTTCTAATGAGTAAGTAAAACTTATGAGGCATGATTATGGGATATTTTTGTAACACTGAGATTTCCTTTCCTTCAAGCCTAGTACATTAAATAAATGGCTATTCATTTGAAAGTGTCACAGGTAACTAACAGGAGACACTTATTTAAGCATCTTCTCATTTTGCCCATGTGCAAAGCAATGATGTTTAGTATTTAGTATTTATGAGTCTAGGGAACTCTTACTGTGTTAACGTAGTGGTAGTTCTCATAAATTTGTATCTTTAGCACTTAGAACATTTGTACCTTTTGTTGAACACAGTGGTAATGTAACATGGAAGGTAATGCTGTCCCAAGTGTTGGGTCCTTAAATGAGTGCTCTGATTCATAGGTCTTCAGCAAACCAGTCCATCTTCCTCTCCATGCTGGAGTTGACAGTGTCGGCTTTTACTGTGGTCCCTGGAAGAACAGTTCCACACAGCTCTGTATTTCTTACAGTTACTGTCCTGAGAATACCCCCCATGGTCTCATCCATGTCTTCAGAGGAGCTGGTCAAAAGCAACGCTCCTCTCTTATCACACCCTCTCCCTCTTTTACATTAGACTGAGCACTTGATGGGATAGGATAACTGGGAAATGGGATATAACTACTGCCCGAAGGTTAGAGTTTGTGAATTCTATTTTACCTTTTGATCCAGGCACTATCTTGGTGATTTACATATAGATATGCATTTCCACTTTGCAAGCACGCAAAAGTTATAATTAGTCTGTCTGCTACTTGGCTGTAATGTAAAGAAATACAATAGAAAACTTTTTTTCCACTGGAGATACACGAAAATTGTTCCCCTCCTGTTCTTCAAGTGAGGCATGTCACCCTGAAAGAGGAATGAGAGGAGGTGAGAATCTAAGTTTGCTTTTTACTTCATGTAAAGTCAATTCCATGAGTGTTGTCCTTGCAATCTCCTGAAAGTGTCCCCAGGGGTTCAGATTCCTCTTTACAGGAGGCTAACATTGCTGTGGAACTTTGACATTGCTGATAAATGATGCTACATAAGGGCAAAGCATTGATTTATTGCCTGCAGTGTTAGATTGAAATTTGTAAGAATGGACTATCTATGGACTTTTATAGACTGTTATTTGTAGCCATAGTTTTCTGATGGCCGCTCTGCTAAAAGAGAAAAGCTGATGATGTGAAGGGAAGAGGAAAAGATAATATAACTTGGAAATTCTTAAATACTGAGGGGCTGGAAAGTGGTGAGACATCGTCACTCACTTGACCTTCAAGTGAGCAATGGAGGTGTTTATCGTATAAAAGCTCTTTGGGAGAGTTCCAGCAGGGAGATGAGTGGGTCAATTTACTGCTTGGCTCCTGTCTGTCTCTGCTGTATTTCTGCATTCTCCACAGCTCCTAATAATAAATAATAAAACTATTTTTGAAAAAAAAATAATTTTTAGTTTTGAAATATGAAAATTGATCAAAACATAGTGCAATTTTTTATGAAACTGTACTACTTACAGACAACATTGTATAATCCATACATTGTGGTTCACACAGCTCACATCAAGTACTTGCAAGGTGTTCATTGTGATTAATTTGAAAACATTGACAAATCCTTAAGACACCGAAAGTATTTTGGAAAAGTAATACATTCAGGAATTTAACCAGCCATCAGCAATTTACAAACAGAAATACATATGAGATCCATCAAATTAGTTATTATCATTCATAACCTCCTAGGAAGAGTTATGGTAAGATGTGTTTTGATAAATTATTTCAAGCATGTTCATTTTTCAGAAGTGGATTCTTCTAACTTTAACCTTTTTTTTCCAGTACAATTCTCTTCAGTAATGAGATAATTTTTTGAAGGAGCTAAAAGAAATTCTGTGCTTTTAAGGAGACTACAAGGAAAATAAATTTTGAGAATACGTTTCCCAAGAGTGGACCACAAAAAGCATAGACAAGGATCCTGAACTGATTTCCATTATTATAAATGATGTAAGTGAATGTACCTTACTTTAAAACAAATGTAAGTAAAGAACCAAACAGCAGTTCCAGTCTTCATAAATCAATTCCTCACATGATCACTAAAACATGTCAGTGTACATTCTGAGTTTATAAACTCTTTTCCCACAAGTGGTCTCTGGTATGGTCTGAGCTGGTTACACTGTCAGAAGATGCACGTTGTAGTTCTATCTCTCCAGAAGTGGTATCCTTGTCATCTGGAAAGTGTCCTTGACTCCCATAAGACACAGATTTCCCAACAAGCTAATTATCAGAGCAGGGATCTCTCAAACCACTTATGATATCAATGCATATGCAGAAGTAACAGTTTTTCTGGAGAAAGAGCCGAACAAAGATAAGGGAAGCTAAAGAATGTAAGGGGGAAAAAAAAAAAAAAAAAACCACCAAAAAACACAACAACTTTACTCTTACTTTTTCTTGGTATACTGTCACCCCAACTGTTAGTCGATTCCACAAAAAAAAAGTATATATTCCTTGTTTCTGATTGAGATTATGTATTTCTGGTTTCATGGTATACTTTCAAAAAAGCTGAATAAACCAGGGCAAAGCACTGCATTTCAGTTGCGGCTCTCCATCTGGTCTTACCTACTCAGCAACACACAGCTTGTCTACCCTAAAAGCTCTGTCACATGCCAAGATACTGAGCAAGATTAACTGGTATGCTCTGATTACTTTACAGCAGAAAGAAAGCACAATGCTTGGCTACTCAGAAGCTTTGTCAATGCCTTTCTAAAACCTTGCATGATCAGACCATGGTGGATGCAAACTCAATTCAAAAGGAGGAGCTGAGTAGCTGCTACCACCTCATGAGCCAGTGAAGACTACAGGCAGAGTTCTTGCATTTCTGCCTGAAAACCTGCCTGGAGATAAAGGCTTTGATGTTCTCCAGAGCATGCACATGGATTCCGTAGGTCAGGAAGGTGCTATATTTGTTCCTCTTCAGCATCTCTGATGGGACTGCAAGGAATCTGATTCCTGCTGGGGGATGCCAATGCCTGTGTTGCTCAACGGAAACACACATATGCAGTGGCCATATGCCAGGGGCTTTGGGGTGCCAGCCTGGACCAGTTGGTCCTACGGCTCTGGCTAGACTGCCAGATTCCCAGAAATCAGAGAGAAAAGCAGTGAACTGGTAGCAATAATGCAAGCAGAGCAAAGCCCCAGGACTCTAAGCAGAAGCTATGTTCATATCTAGTTTATAATTTATCTTGCTTATTTCCATGTGATATCAAAGGCAAGAAGGTGCTATCCAGATAGTTTTAATAGATAATTAAGGAAACAGCCTAAGTGTACTAGAACCTGATATGCTGTCAAGCAAATTGCCTTACTACTCATTATTTCTGCATACTTTGTTTTCTTATCTTCTTCCGTACAGTGCTAGAACATTTGTTTCCACTAAGAAATGCAATTTCACTATAATCAAAATAATGTACTTGTCCATTTTGCTGCTTGATTCAATTGGAAAGAAAGTCTAAAACTTTATTATTTCCTTGACTCATTTGAATAAAGTCAAAAGACATTATTTTAATAAAGTGAAAATATTCTTTTTGGTTTGGGGTTTAATTTGAATATTGTAGGAATATGCCTGGATTAAGTAGGTATGCTGTGTTAAATTTTGAGCACATTACCATTTTTTACATAAGAAAATAAAGACTTGCTTGAAAGACTTGACAGGACCATTTTCTATTGTATAAGGTACTCAAAATCAAAACGTTTCACAGTCATGTTGATACCATCGAGAATTCTTTTCAGAAAAAACTATGATGAAATTGGAATGCTTCCTTTTCACATTATTTCACTGAGGCATTTGACATTCTCCCTTTAGAAATCATACTTCTGATTATTATTATTATTTGTGTCCTTAATAACACAGTAATATTTCTTGAAATGTGTTAAAAATAAAACATCCAAAGTGAGTGAACATTTTGGTTAGTTATGATTTTTTTCAGGTTCTGTTCAGAATAAAAAAAGAAAACTCATATTTACAACATTTTTTGATATATTTTTACTCTGTTCACTTTCATTTTCTGCCTCATTGCATAAAAATAACTGATATTACTGAGATGAAAATAAGTCATCATTAATAAATTAAATATTTCAATTAAAATAAACATCCCATTTCAGTTTTTAGAAAGCCTTTCTTTTTGCAGGAACGTTTTTACGTCGTTTGTTTCTGAGTTGTTGTTTTGGTGGTGCTGTTTTTTTCTGTGATCATAACCTCCTCTTTAGTTTAAATGTCCAGATTTTCTGTGAAAATAGTCTGTTTTCTGACCAGCACAGTCACTGCTTGGAGTACAGATATGTGGTTTGCAGGTACATAAAAATAGCATTTTTTTCAGTTGTTACCATTTTATTGTTTTGTTCCAAATTACATGTTGCCATGTCAACATCCTGTCAGGTCCAATGGCAACAACTGGGTGCAGCCTAACACGCAACACATGAGGACAAGGTGTAGAAGCAGCGATTAAATCTGTGCTTTTCTCTTTTAAGGCAGCTACCCACTCACTGTTATTTCTGGTAACAAATGTCAGAAGTGCTTACCGCCCAGCCGGCTCACAGACTGGTGGGTGCTCCTTATTCTCTGTGACTGAAACTAATTTGGGTTCATTGTGCGTTTTCGGAGTCCTCCTTTCATCCCGAAAGGGCAATACAAAAGCCCTGCACTCAGCGGCTGCCTCTTCCTCCCGGAGTGCGGGCGGTGGGAGCCCAGCCATGCAGGCAGTCTGCCTTTGCCCCCTCCTGTGTGAAAGTCTGCTGGAGCTGCACAAAGCACCTTGTCGGGGAGAAACCTTTCTGGAGTAACTTCAAACATTATTTGCGTTCCTTTGTTTTGTACAGAAAGCTCATGCTTCCTCAGACACCGTTCCTAGAGCCAAAAACTAAAGCAAACTTGCTTTGTGACTTAAAAAGCTGGTACTTTTAAACATAACCTCTTAAACCTCTGTTAAAGTCACATATTTCCTGCATTCTGTGACCTGGGCTGTGTTATTTTCCTCGGTTTGTCTCACTACCAGGGGACATTTAAATAATTGCCTAGTCAATCAGAGCAACCTATTCTAATCTTGTTTCAGTATTATTTTGGCCTGTATAATTCATTCAAAAGAAAACAGCTTCCTCATCCCTAGTTTCTAGGAAACCTTTTCTGGTAATTCATATTGACAGCAGTGAGTTGTGACATTTATCAGTGAGGTGAAGCTGACCAGCTGCAGGGCTCCTGACTGATATACTCAGCCAACAAGCTGCTCATGATTCCAGCCAAGTATTGACTTTTCTTTTCCTTCTCTCCCCTCCAGTTGGAAAGAAAATATGGAGGCATTCTTTAGTGCTACATTTTTATTTTTACCAGTCATACTGCAAGTTAAAAAATGGACTGTAGACAATATCTTCACTTTAAAATTTACTTTAGTAATGCAAAGAATCTCAAATATGTTTCAAGGAAAATAAACCAGCATTGAGTTTAAACTAGTTGAAATATAAAATAAATGAGGAAATGTTATCTAATGTTATTGGAATAATTTACTTCATTAGCAATGAGCTTCAGTCCTGTGAACAACCTGTCTGTAATCAAATGACCTTTGAGATGAAAAAATATTAATAGTTCAAACTTAACTTGTTTACATTCCTTAAGCCCAAAAGCATACATTATGCCTCAAGTATTCTCGGGTTTTGCCTGTTTTTTAAAGACAAGATACCTACCAAAGTAAAGAAAAGAGAACTTTCAGTATTTCTGTTGTTTCTCCTCACTGTAAATGAAAAATATCTTTTAGGTCAGGGATTGAAATTAATACTCTTTCATTTTTAGTAACATTAAACAATCCTGAATCCATTTAAATAGTAGTTGCCCAAACCCACTTCCACGAGGAAAAATAGGACTTAATATTTCTCTAAGGCAACTTTAATTGATGTCTATTTCTTTCTTGAAATCTGTAACCTCAAGCATATGTAAAGAACAGTAAGATATTTTATCCTGACTATCAAAGTGGAAGTTTTCATGTAGTTCTTGACGAAAGTGTGTGAAATGAATATATCTTTGTGTGGTAAGTTTAATAGACCATTTTTCCTGAGGTTTCATATTTAAGAATCTCAAAATTTTGCATTTATTATTGCAACATTAGCTCGGGTTTTTTTACTTACAGTCTTGTAAATCTGAAGCAATTCCAGAAAAGGCTGAATCCCTCTGTATTACAAATTGATAGTAAGCGTTGGTTTCATACCATAAAGCCAAAAGCCAATGACAGACTAAAATAATCAAGGTCATTCTTCACAGTCATAAGATCATATTTAACATGAGTGCAGTCCAGCGGATATAATCCACATCCCGCAGAATCATTAGATGGTGTTGCTAATTAGCACAATGGGATTTCCTAATCCCCTCAGACTGTCTGGGTCCAAGGCAAAGGAGTTTCAGCAGAGAAACAAGCACTTCCCAGAAGGACTGCGGATAACAAGCTAAGCATAAGCAGTTTCTCTCACTTTTTGAGTGCCTTTTTTCTGGACTAACATGCCCAAACCACAATCAAACTTTAAGAAAGCATGAGTATTTCTAGAACTGACATTTTCAAGCACCAGTGAATTACTGAATCATTCATTCTTGGCACTGATATGTTATATCCGTAATTGCTCTGCTTGTGGAGGTGACATTTCCAGAAATGGCAGTTCAGCATGGCAAAGGACACAGCACTGCTGGAAAGATAAGTCAAAGGTGACAGGACCATGCAGCTGCCAAAGACAGGCACTCCTTGGTACATCAGCAGTAGACATAACTGAGTTCAAGTGTTGGAGTCTTGATGGTGACTCAAGTCAACCAACACTGCTAATACCGTCATCTGATTTCTTTTATATGCGTGCCCTGTGATTAATACAAAGGCCATTATTGATGACTTTAAACCTGCTGGAAGGCAGCCAGGGATAGATCTGAGAAAAGCACAAAGGCCAAGTAGGGAAGGCAGGTGAGGAAAAGGAGGGGGCAAAACGGTTGGGTATAAAGCAAGGAGAGGGGGCTTCTGAGGGATAGGAAAGAAAATTTGTCACCATTCTCATAAGAACTGTGGGATGGAGAAAATGCCCCCTGGCATAAGTGTTCTCACTTCATTATGATGGCAATAAAAAATATACAATTTCCTGAAAATTTAATGTTTGTGCTAAAACTATTAAAATAGTTGTTGCACTAAGGATCAACAAATTCAAAGTGATTACAGAATTTAATCCATAGATATCAACCATGTGTAAATGTGTATGTTACACATACCATCCTGCTTGTTATATAAGCCTGTAGAAACTAGGACATATGTACCTACACTCAGTGATTTTTTCCTGTGTAAAGAGATTATGTCTTATTGTGTTCATATATTTGATACAGATATGTTTGAAGAACGTGCATGTTTCCAGAGATGGTCTTGGGAAAAGAGTAGATTTTCAATCTGTGCTTTGAGCAGGTCCTTTAACAAGAAAATATATTAAGTTGCCTTTTTGAAGTGTTGTGGCTTCTTCAAATGTAGCTGTGAAAAACGCCTTTTGTCATTCCTCCCCAGCGCATTATGTTGTGACAAGGCAGTCATGTTGCATAACGTGATGTGACTGATACCAAATGGCATGTGAAAGATTTGATCTCTTTCCCTCTTAGTATGAGGATCCTGAGGTTTGAGTTGCTGGACTTTGGAGGGTCTTTTCTTTCTCTTTAAACAGAGACAACAAAGAATGCTTTGTTTGAAAGTCCTTCCATAAGAGCTGCACTTAATAATAGTGCTGATATTTAGTTTACATCTGTTAGCTGAAAAGTATCGTCACCTTTGAAATATGCACATTTTTACTGACTACCCCTTTCCACTATCCCGTCAAGAGTAGACTTCTATTAGGTCCTATAAAATAGGCTTTGAGAAACTTAAGCATGTAATCCTGTATGGCTCATGGCATCACATGGTGAGGTGTGTACTGTGTTGTCAGTGACCCACTGGCTTGACCCAGTTACTGCTCTGTGCTGAGAGCAGCAGGAGAGAAGGAGGATGGAGAGCACTGAGAAAGCACCAGGAGAGGGAAGGTGCAGCAGAGGCACAGGAGGCTGTGAAACAGGGATTTTTTCCCTCTCCCACCATGCACTTTTGAAGCTGTTGCTGGTTTGGATGCCCTGAAGCCAGTCTGTTGAGAGAGAGGCACCTTTTCAAAAGTATTCCAGGGCATTCTTTCATCTGCCATAAACTAATCCACCACAATTTAGTCCAACGGCAGTGTAATTCAACTGCTCTTAATTGAGTTATCCCAGGGATTGCATTGGCCCATCAGTGTAATTGCTGTGGGTTAAGTGGCCTCCGAAACCAGGTTAACTGGAGATTTACTGCCTACCAAAGACTGTTTTACAAAGAGTTTAAAAAATAAAACAGACTAGTCTTTCAGTCTAAAAATGAATACCCAACCAACCGACCCAACCCCTTCCTCCACTGCAAAGTAAATCTTCACTGTATTTTACTGATCTGACTGAAACTATTTTCATAATCACAGATCAGCAGAAGCAGATTGGGAATGCTATGTAAGAAAAGGAAAATAGTACACACACACACACACGCACACACACACACATATATGTATATGTAAAGGCAAAACCTAAGGAAATATTGCAGCAGTTTCATATTTATAAAAAAAAAAAATAAACAATGTTCATTTGATGAATGAGAATGTAAGGTGCAGTCATAATATTTGCAAAACCTCCCCTGAAATTTAACCAATCAAGATTCAAACACTGATAATATCTTTGGTTATGTGTTAATACTATCAGTGACACGTATTTTTAGTCACAGACTTAAACATGGGCAAATAGGAAATGCAGCTTTTAAAAAGCATTCGTTAGAGGAAAAGAGAAACAACTCCAAACATCCAGCTTAATGTCAAATATGTCAGTACGTCAACCTCATAACAGGATTGTTTCTAAAATGAGATGTTCTGAACTGACAAGTTAATAGATATGTAGCTTCATTAATACACTTTCATAACTCTGGAAAGTGAGGTCATTTTTATTTTTTCTCTCACCAAAATCCATGAAGTAGATTCCAAGAGGATATTAGGCCCCTAAATTGCACTGTCGTAGGAAGGTTGGGATTATTTTCCTGGATCAGTCCAAAATGTCCTCCAGAGCTGCGTCCTCCTCCTGCTAAAACTCAAGAGCTGATGATTCACAAGAGTGGTAAGTGGCCTACGTTTCCAACTCTTTGAGTGAGACAATGGCTACAAACTCAAATTAGCTCTAGGGTAAAGGTCTTTATAACATATACTAGTTCATTTTCAGATTTTCAACAATATATTTACATCCTGAAGTGTTTTAGCTATTACTTAGCTATCATGCCTTCATTGTGCTCTCTCAGTAGTCCTGCCTGCACCTCATTCCTAACCCAACTCTGAGGTCATCCAAAAAACAATGAAAGTAAATGTCTGGTTTGAAGGCAGAGATCATTAAAAAAACCTAATAACACTCTGTACTGTCTTAGAGTATTCTGCCTGGGAAGAGCACATGTAGCACTCTGGCATATCCTTTTCCCAAATGTGTTCCATTTTATGTAAGTCTTACTCTTGGATTGGGGTCTAGGAGCCAATATTGGTCCTGACTCCATCGCAGTCCAGTCTATTGAGGACAGACTCCATTTATTGAAGCTCTGAGGATCCGTGACTCATTCATTGTGCAAGTAATATACAGCACTTGAACAGCAAAATCAAATGGGACAGAGTCCTTATACTGAGAATTAATGGTAGCCATGAAATACAAACATTGTCTACACAGTTTAGGAACAAAAAGAGAGAAGGCCGATATAAGTCATGTTGGTTAAGTATGTAAATGCTGTAAAACCATACATATAGTCTGTGTTTATCCACTCATTCAGGAATAAGAGAACTTTCCTTTTTAGACAGTGACAAATGAAAACTTGCTTCTTGTGAAGAAAATCTGGAAAGCACTGAAACTGCTTGTAGATTCAAATTTACTGCAGGGTCAAACAGGCTTGACTGTCCCTAATCTCTTCGGCTGAAGATTAACTGAAGGCCAATTGTGTACCTATTTGGAAGCTGTGTATTTATTTGGAATATTAACTGAGTCTTAAGACAGGAAGAATAAAGAGTGCCTTCATTCAAAGATAATAAAGCTTAGCTGTTCAATATTCATATCACTTAACAAAACTAGAATTATATAGCAGGGCCTTGACTGATTGCTAAGCATACAATTGCAGCATGAATAAAATTGTGGAGCTCCAAAGCAGGACACCAGAGAGGACAGTCAAGTTAGAATCTAAATATTACAAAGAGAGACAACTATGTTGTTGCAGTGTTTCCCATACGTTATAATTCATGAGTTTGATTCAATTAAAATTATTTCAGAGTTTTCTAAGTGCAAAAAAGGGCACTCAAAGCCAGTAAAGCTATGAAAATTCTCTTCACAGATGGCTGGTTTGTTCTACAAGAAAGCAGGAGGTCTACGGAAAACTTCCAAAATGACCTGCTGGTAAGTCAAAATTTGGAGAGTTGATGACAAGGTGAAGAGGACTGTCATCCAAATTAGTGCCAAGAAGTTGGCTAGGGAAAAGAGTCATTCATTTGAACCACTAGTTCTTTCTCAGATTCTTAATAAAGTTGTGTTTCTGCAGAAAATACTCAGGTTTCAAAACTATATCTTCTAGGTATAGATTAATCTATGGCATCCTGCTCAACACATCACATTTTAGACACCAAAGACCAGATTCTGGCCACATGGCTTCATAGATAATGAAGTAAATAAGGAGTACCTTACAGCTGAGTCATATCAGTGAAAATCTTGTCTAAAAAGAGCAGACAAACTTTAAAAGTGGATTCCAGGATTCCCCTCAAAGTGTACTAAGCATTCATTTGGGAGGTAGGCAGCAAACTGAGTTCCACACAGGGTTGGGTTTTTTGTTGCTGTTGGGGTTTTTTTTGTTTATTTTTTATCAGAGAGGAGGACACTGGGATTTCAGAATTTATTCTGTCTTTCAGATGAGGCCTGAAAGCTTACAGTCTCTCTTGGAGGGTGACCAAATCCTCTGCTTACATTTTTTTAGAGATAAACTTCCATCCTCATAGGCTGTCTATCCTCCGTCTCTTCCCAGTTTGTTTGCTTACCCGCCTGTTCATAAGGGAGCCTTCTCCTTCTCCAGTTGATAGCGAAGCCAACAACAAGAAGTGCTATGCTGGACCTTGTTCTCACCAATAAGGTGAGACTGATGGGGGACCTGAAGTTCAAGGGCAGCCTTGGCTGCAGTGACCATGAAATGCTGGAGTTCAAGATCTTTAGGGCTCACAGCAAACTTACTACCCTGGACTTCAGGAGAGCAGACTTTGGCATCTTTGGGGAACTGCTTGGTAGAGTACCATGGGATAAAGCCCTGGAGGGAAGAGGCAAACAAGAAAGCTTCTTAGTGCTCAAGAATCAACTCCTCCAAGCTCAGGACCAAAGCATCCCAACAAAGAGGAAGTCAGGCAAAAATGCCAGGAATCCTGTATGGATGACAAGGAGCTCTTGGAGAAATTCAAACACAAAAAGGAAGTCTACAGAAGGTAGAAGCAAGGACAGGTAGCCTGGGATGAATACAGAGAAATTGTCCAAGCAGACAGGGACCGGGTAAGGAAAGCTAAAGTCCAGAGGGAGTTAAATCTGGTTAGGGACACCAAGGGCAACAAGAAAAGCTTCTACACTTAACGTCAGTGATAAAAGGAAGACTAGGGAAAATGAGCCCTCTCCAGAAGGAAACAGAAGACTTGGTCACCCAGGATATGGAGGAGGGGGGTTAGAACTAAATGATCCTTAAGTCTGCTTCCAGCCCAAGCCATTCTACGATTCTATGATTGGTCTTAGAGTTGTCGTGCTTTGGGATTTTCCAGAATGACAGTTGCTATCTAAATGCAAAATATAATTACAAGGTTTATAGCATCAGTATTTAAACATTCAGGCTGCATAAAGGAAAGGGTTTTAATGTCTGTAAATGTATATAAATACATGTATTTGTGTGAATACATAATTGTGTAGATGTAGACAAATGTATTATATGCATGTGTGTGATTGTTAACAGTATAAAAGAGACATTGCATATATGACACTTATCTGCCATGATGTCAGGATAGGGCTGTGTCACTCAGTTGCCCAAGCCTCTCCCTAACTGCTGAAACAGGTGCAAGGCAGGTTGCCATTTATAGTATTTAATGTGTTTCCTGTAAACGTGCAGGAAATATTTGTTTGAAGTTCTGAAGGAAACAGTATTGATGTTCACAGAGATGCGACAAACTACTTGATGAAAGAAATAATTTTCAAGAAAGAGTCCTATGGGAGAAAGAGAGCCTGTTTATTTACACGAAGATCAAAGCAACTTTCATATGAATTGATACTAAATATTTAGTACTTGAGTGACTAGCAAAGAACACTCTAAACTTCCAAAGGAAAGAATAAAAAAATGTGAGACAAATTCTTACATATAAATATATATATAGGCTCTGTTGGCAAAATCTTTCTTTTATTATTTGCATTACAGTAGTGTCTAAGGTCCACCTTGAGATCAGAGACCTACTCTTTCACACTGTGTACAAACACTTGGTAAAATACAGTCCCTTTTCTGACAAGCTTATCATGTAAACGGGCAAAGGTTAAAAAGGCAAACAAATTCAGTTTCAATGTCTATTAATTTCAGATTCAATGTGTAATTATTTTAATACATTAAATAAAATTATCATGAATTAATCCAGGCACAATTTCTGTGGAAATTACTGCATATGCCAGGCAGTCCAAATATGAACAAAAGACTCCATATATTAATTCCTCATGATGGAAACTTCCCTTAGCTTCCCTACCTGTATTCTCATCTTCTCCTTCATCCAACCCAAATATAACTACAAAAGGCAAAGTCAGACTCTAGTTGTTCTCATAACACAGTAACACAGTATCACAATGACAAGGAACATGCAGTCACAGACAAAAGCCATGGAAGAAGTGAGGAATTTCTCCTTGCTGTCCATTAGTAGAGTCCAGGAGTAGACATCTATTTGCCAGAGGAATCTGTCTCTGTGTGGGTTCCAGCAGCCTCAACCTGATGCAAAATAGCTGCCTTCAGATGGCAGGGATCTCAACCTCCCTCCTTAAAGACGAGTCTTGAGGTTTGAGGATGAACTGTGCCAAAGCAGATGAATATACCTGATTGCCAGCTTTTCTGCAGCTGAGGAGGGAGAGGGCTGAGAAATAGGCCAGTGGCATGTATTTCTCACAGTTCACCACCTTCTTCCCAGTTTCTAACTGCAGATCCCTAACCCTGCAAGACCTCCCTCTAGAAATCAGCACAGTGCTAACGCACATTAGTGACTCTGGGACTGTAGTTAATCTGGAGCTAGGCTAAATTCACACTTCCTCAATTCATAAAAACTTTGTCCTCCTAAGTGTAATGTACTACTTTTCACTGTATGCTCCTGAATAGTCCTCATTTCTCTAATACTTTTCCCAGTAGCACATTAAGTATGCTGTTGCCATCTGTCACATACTGTTTGTTCTCTCTCTTGTACTTTGTTAATATCCATATAAAATAGCATAGAAAGAGTAGGAAGAGTAGGACAGTTGGCTGCATGGAGTAAATAAAGAGAAAAATTTATAACAACCTGTAACAGACATTTATGAAAAAATCTTATTTGCTTCCTATTCTTTCACATGTTTGAAGTAGATTCCTCACGCTGCAGTCACTGGTATGGTATTCATTTCTCTATTTTTTTTTTATATTTTTTTTTTACGCAGAGGAATTATTTTATTTTAAACTTAAATAGTGAAGATTTTTCTCTCTTTGTAGGGGTTTATAATAAGCATGCTATAATAAGAACTAGACTATCTGAAAGAAACAAAAAAGTACTATTGCTTTAAATTTCAAACATTGGGAAATCAGTGAAAAAACTTAAAAAAAGCCCGTAATATAATGAGCCTTGTAGACTGAACTACAGTGGGCTCAGGAGAATTGACTCCCTTTCCTCCTTTGCAGTGCCTAATGGAGATCATGTACTCCTTGGCAATAGCAACTATAGAGTAGTGAAGTGTCTGCATTAATTCTCTGAGTGACCCAAGATGGCCTCATTTCCCTGCCAGGGCACAGCTTGTCCCCGTGGGATATTTGCCTCCTTAAGTCTGAAAAATCTGGAGCACTGAAGTTCATAGAATCACAGAATGGTTTGGTTTGGAAGGGACCTTTAAAGATCACCTAGTCCATCCCTCCTGCCATGGTTTGGGACTTGAAGAAGTTTCCGCATCCTCCCTTGGGAGCTCAGACATATTGATTTTATTGAAGATCACCTAGTCCATCCCTCCTGCCATGGTTTGGGACTTGAAGAAGTTTCCACATCTTCCCTTGGGAGCTCAGACATATTGATTTTATCGTCAGAAAGATTTCCTTGAAATCAGTCCACGTTTTCCCCATTCCAATTCCATCCCCCTTTGTCCAGTAACTTTTCATTTTCTGGTAGCTTGTCTAAAACTTTGCTGATCGGTAGTTCAGCTACAGGTAATAGAGCTACTTGGTAACTTTTCAAATTAACATTTTTGTTTGTTTGTTTGTTTGTTTTTTTTAATGACAGTTTATTGATGCCAAAATGTTTCACAGAATTGTGTAGGATTTGACATCATTTTTGATGGCAGGATTTTTGAGGTCACAGGTGAAATCTGCAGCAACTCTACAGAGAGAAATAGAAAAACCATCTTTTCACTACACGAAAGCTCCTCTTCGGTGAAATAGTCATTATCCTTGCTTTGAATCCAAATTACAACAAAAACTGTAACTGCTATAATAAAATCACATTTTCAGTCCTTAGCCAACCTTTATATGTTTATGTTTGAACAAAGGAATTGTGTCCTCAGTTGTTTTTCATCAGCAATACATGCATGGAAGGACAAATTCTAATGGTTTAGATCTTCTGAGTTTGATACTATTCAGTATTTTCATTAATGATCTGAAAGGAATAGAAAGCAGATTTATTAAATTTAGAGGTATCCCTTGCTGGGAGGGAATGAAGGAGGACATAACAGGATTCAAGATGATCCTAATGAAGGAGACAGTGACAGAAAATATGAAAACATTCAGTAGCAGTAATATGCCATACTTAGTCAGGATTAATTCACTGCATAAATACAGGATGAGGAATAACTGGCTGTAAATAGTTCTATAAAAATATAAATGCAGGTTTGCAAGGGGTCACAAATTGAATGAGTCAACAGTGTCATGCTGTTATGAAAAAGGCAAATGCTTCAGCTTGTGTATAGCAGGATGTATAAGAAAGAGTATGACTGGAAGGAAATGTGAAGTAATCCCTCGTCTCTTTTCAATGTTGTATTCAGATGCGGCCTCAGATAGACTATTGTGTCTAGTCCTGGGCACTACACTTCAATAAACTCATAGATCAATGCAGAAAGTCGGAGGGAAAGAAAAAAAGATCAGAGGTTTAAAAACATGGCCTGTGGGGAAAGACTGAAGGAAATGAGTTGTTTAATTTGTTTAATTCAGAATAGAGAAGACCAAAGGATGGATTTATTTTTTTTAATAACAGTTAAACAAACAAAAGGGAAGAGATGATTTATTGAAGTTCTTTTCTGATCCCAGGATTTCATGATTCTGAAGCAAATATGTGAAGTAGAGACACCAGATAGATATACATAATACCTCCAAGATAAAAAATAAATAAATAAGTAAAGGTATCTCTATCTTTGCAGAGTTCTTATTGTAGGAACTTATGGAGAGAAAAGAGTGCAGTAAGAACATTTTAAAGTCTACTTGTACTGTACCATCTATAACCTACTTCAGATATATTTCAAGAAAACAAAAACCTGATCCTTGCTGTCAGTTTATTGAGTTTTCAAATTGCAAGGTTCCGATTTCATCATTTTCATCAGTATCCTACCATGAAAAATATCTTTAAAGAACAAGATTACTTGATATTCTTATTTATTTGCAAATCACCTGGACTTCCCCATCATTGTGAAAATGTCGTCAGATTTTTAATAATCATTTTGCAATGCAACAAAAAGCTATTAATGTTATAGCTTCTATACAAATATAACTTTAGTAAAAGGGATCTTACAGGAATTTAAATGCTTTATGTCTGTAAAACTCCCACTTTAATTTTTTTGTTAGCATAAAATCAGAAACAAAGATTAGATCCTCTAAAAAAATCTCGATTGATGGTGTGCTGTATTTCTTTAAACATGTGTCTCTATAACATCCTTAAATTGGCTCAGTATTAAATGGTTTACTTTTGAGAGCCCCAAAATGGAAAAACTTAATGGGTGACAAAGTGTTGAAGTTTTGAAGCAAAAAAAGCGTGGGGAAACCTCACTGTAAAATGAGCACAGTTCTTAAGCACTTCTGCTTCTATCTGGGTTTCTGTGAAACCAAAAGGAAAAGACACTCATCTTCCTTCGTCTGGGAAGAAGGAGCTGCCTAGTGATACTGAGTGGACTAAGAGGAAAGCAACACTACAGCGTTTGTGCTCTGCTTTAGAAACAACATACGGAGACTGCACCATTCATCAAGCTGCACAGATTCTTCCTCTGCAAATTGGGCCTCCTCCCCCAGCTGCCAAAACAGTGAGGAAAACTGGTGAGTTCAAGTCTCGTGAATCCCACATGGAACCTTCTAGAAAAGATAGTAGTTGTTAACACCTTTGGACAGGAGAGGACAATACAGACAACTCAAAACAGGCAACAGGGAGAGCATAAAAACTAGAAAATTCTGGAACCTGTGGCTTTTTGTGTCCTTGCCAGAGCAGCCGAGGAGCTGTACTGAACTGAATGTGCTGCGCCCCACAAAGCTCAGGCAATCGTTGCTGTCCCCAGCTTCGTTCCCGGAGGGCACAGACTTAGGACCCGGGACAAGAAAAAATAACTTCGGCTTGTGTGTCACTAACAGGTGCAGTTGAAATCAACTTGAAAATGTGCAAGACTGTCTAAATAGGAAACAATTTCCCTGGCTCAGAAAAATGTTAATAGACACCCGAAACCTTGTGACTTGATAAATAGAACAGGAGACCAGATACCAATAACAAGAAAAGAGTTTCCATTTTAGAAAAAAAAAATTCTTATCAGCCACCCACCATGTGCTATAATTTAAAAGCTTTTGAGCACAGAGCATTTCTTTACTGCTAACAGGTTTAAAATGTTGCAGTATGTAGACCAAAAAGTCTTGATTAGCTGTGGCAGATGAGTCAGCAGAGAAACAGTTCACAATGCAGTGCAGCCCTTACAATTTGACATATATTGTTAAGGGCTCCCTAAAGTCATTCCAAAAAGGCAAAAGAAAGAAAGAGAGAAAAAAAATTAACTAAGGAAAAAGGAAAAGTGAGGCCTGACATCCTGAATTTAACCTTGAAAATATTATAAGGGAGGGGATATGAAAATGGAGACCATGGCATTCTTCATCCTCACAGATTTTGTGGAGGTTTTAGATTTAGCATATGAAATTTAGGCATTCCTGTAGCAGGGGATTCCTCAAGATATCTGCGTATTAGATTCTCCCGATGCACTTCAGGTAGAAAGTTACACTTGCAGCCAGGGAAGGTAGCAGCTTAATGCTATGCATTCCAGCACAAGCCCTTTTCTGTCTTTTTGAGAGAAAGAAAATGTTCTGTAAATATAGTAACAGGTCTGAAGTAGTGCCGGATGACTACACACTGTGCATCTACCTGTGCACTATGCACCAAGTTGCATATGCCTGAATTCTGAAAGATTACCCTCTTTCTTCTTTGTAGCCTGAGCCTGAAGTGAACAAATAAGTTATGAATAATTAACTGTCAAGCCTATTTAAATTTCAAAGGTAGTGGAAGTCTTTCTCTCTAATTTTCTGGATTGGTACACACTGTTCTGATTCCAAAATGTTTGTTAAATCAGAAGAGGTGTGGTTTTAGCCTGTACTTTTTGGAATGTGATCAAAGGCTAGGAAGGTATTAGAATGAGAAAATGTTTTCCAGAACCCAGGTTTTCACTGCCGTGGGTCAAATCATGCTCTTTTTCTAATGGAATCATAGGAAACCTATCATTCAATTGCTACTAATATGGCTCAAAACCGACCCAGGAATATAAATAGAAATACTGCTGGATTAATCAGTAAACTGTTAAATTCCTAGCAGTCCTTTCACATCATGAGAGCTTTCTAACCACACTGTTAAATTTTTGTACAGTTCTTTGCACACTCTTATTTTCACCAGACATATATTTTACTGTCTTGTAATCGTACTACATATAAACACAGAACCATAGGGAGGCAGGTAGATAAAAAGTGCAGATGGTGCTTAGAAAAATCTTTCAGCAGATCTTAAGCCAGACAGTATTCTTGTATGTTTTATATTGCAGCCATGTGTAGTAACTGTAGACCATCACACTGCACAGATGGAAGTGCAAGTTTGAGGGCTATTGAGCATGTGGATTTTCCCAGTGTGTCACAATTACAGAAACATCTGTGCTAAATAACTTCAAGCTGATCCACAGCAAAAATTGGCAATGTTCAATAACTCTCAATATCCATTTTTTCCCCTGTGGTGAGATGGCCTAGTGATTGCAAGTTGGACTATAGCATAAAACATGTAGCTTCATTATTTCAGAGCCTATTTAGAGATTTCTCCCATGGTATATTACCTACAGAATCCGTATGTTTTCCTTTACTTAGCTCTATAGAGCCTGCATTTCAGAGATGCCACATGCCTGCAGCTATCATTGACTTCAATTAGAGGTGTGGATATGTAGGTTCTTTGAAAATCGAGTCCTGTGGGGATACTTTTAATTGATTTTGATTTGCACAGGGAAGGGAAACACTCTGGGTGGCACAATCATAAGAGACCAGAAGGGAAACAGAGGCAGCTTGCCTATAGGAACAAAGATTAAAAACTAGGGTCACATCTACTATTTATATTGTACCATAAGAGCATAGAAAGCATTCATTGATTTGTTTCTTTCTTCTCGTGGAGACAGGGAAGATTGTATTCCCCTGGAAAACTATTAAAGAACAAAAAACCTTCCCAATTACCCCAAGATATAATCTCACACCCATTGATATATTTAGACCACACTGTAGCTTAGGAAACTTCACTGTTCCTTATCTATGATTGAGTTGGGACACTGTTTCTCACCTGACATCTTTCTGCAGCATTGGAATCCAGAAGTTTTTGTGGATGTAAGTACGTTACTCAAATATTGCACACTTCCAATTCTTCATGCAGTGTCACAGAATCATTTTTCAGTCCTTGTTATCTTTATTTATTTCGGCTAGAAAAGCACTCCAATACAGTCAAAAGATTTTGCCCACCCCCTCCCAGTATTAGAAATAGAAAGATTCATATATTTCTCAGCTGCCACACAGTGCACAATTTCTACCTAATGCACATTTTTCCATGCATTGTCCAATGTCACTTGGGACATTCAAATGAAGAATACTCTTCCTCAGAAACTCTGATCATTCTGTAATGCAATAGACTCAGCAGTAAGTTTCTTCCCCTTATATCTACTTTGGATTTTATTTTCCTTGGTTCTACCCCGATTTCTTCCAAGAATACCATTATTTGACTAAATATTTCCTTAACTGCTTTGATGTTCAGACCCCTGAAGTATTATCAAACCAGTGACATGCATCTTATCTGACATTCAGCCAACTTAAGCAGTGTTAGTTCTTTCATCTTCATAAACCAGTCTCCAGTTTTTGATAATTACTGCTACCTGTTTTTAAATTCTCCTTAGTTAATCTCTGACTTTCGATGTACTGAGCTGCAGTTACTATAATATTCTAACTACCATCACATCTGAACTACAGAGGAACTATAATCTCCTTGGTTTATGATATGACTCCTCAGAGAGAACAGCCAAAATCATCCTAGGCTTTTTCTGCAGCTTCATCTCTTTGCCAGTTCTTGCATAATTTTTTGCAGTTCAATATATATCCATCCCAGGATGGATGCATAGCTAGTTGATGTCGGAATATGGGTCTTCTCTCCTTCTTGTTTCAAAGATGTTAAGCTCCTAAGCAGGTATAGTGTACCGTGGAAAAAAAAATAAATAAATAAAATAAAAGATGACATATGTGAAGGAGAAAGTGTAAGATGGAAAGAATTTCTCAGTGCTTTCTCTTCCTAACTACCCATCCATCCCTAGTGCACACCCACCTGAAAATAACCAACAGCCCCTCTCGCAGAGTTTCTCTCTGCCAACTCTAACAACTGCCAAGTTGTCAAACGATGCTGCTATTGTGTCCCCATAGCAACAAGCTTTCTGGCCTGAGTGACAGTATTTCCATATTGTCAACTGGAAAATGTCCCAAATAACTCTAGGAGCACCTGGAGTTTTCTTGCAATGCAAATATCTTTTTCTTTTCCCCTCCCATTTCTTCATATATTAAAGAAAAGTTATTTATACTCATTGCAACGGATGGTATGATGACAGCTGAGCATTTGAAATTTGCTTTAAAATTCTGTAAATCTGTCCTTTCCATGGATTTATGTTCCTTTTGAAACAGCTGTGAATTTTAATGCCATCTTTAAAATAATTTTCTTTTTAAAATACCGGTAAGTAACATATCAAGATCTTCATAACTGAACAGAGAAAATATGTAATGCATTATGTGACATGTTCTTCATGCTTTTAAAGTTGATGAAAAATATACAAGAAATGCAAAAGAACTAATGAAAATGTTTTCCTCGAGGAGGAACACATTTCTAACCTGTGTATATCTAATATGTTACTTTACTGTATGTGTTTACTAATCTTCCAGAATACCAATGTTTCAGTAATACAGACTGATTATGCATTCATTAAAAGCGGAGATAGGTGAGAAATAAAAGCAAAATAAATCCCACCAGCCTCAGTAAACTGGATGAAATTTACAGCTCAGAAAATCTGGCATTCACATCACCCGTCTCCAATTTTAACAATAGTTTTCAGTTAGATTATTTAATCTCACTGAATCTTGTAGAAGACTTCCAGTCAATTTACCATGGCCGCCTAGGGCCATCACTGAAAGAATGACTAGGTGCTCTTGAAACATGTGGAAACTACCCTTATCAACATCATTACAACATTCAGATAACATCACTCCAAGTTAGCATGGGGATAAAAAAGAACCGAAGCTGTTTTATTGTCTTTTGGACATGATGTAGAACTACACAGTGATATTTGAGTGAATGGTGAAGTCAGCCCCAGTATCCTTGTCAAATGAAGTTTGTGTGCCTAGTTCTATTACCCAGGTTACCAACAGAGTTTCAAACAAGACACAATTTTTTTCTTCTGAGCTACTGAAATGGGTAGTAATACTACCACATCCTGTTATATGGCTGCTATGTTTCATATCAAGTTTTCAATGATGAGTGACAGCTCACTCTGTTAATTATATATTGCTAATTTTGTGGGCTTAAGACTGTCACGGTGCTTAATTAGCAAATGTTTGCAATGTTCTTTCAGAGACTTTACTGAATAAAGGATTGAATCTGCAAAATATATTGATAAAAATGAATTCACAAACTAAAAGCTTATTTTGAAAATTAGGGCCCTATATATGCAGTTTAGCCATACGCATATGATACTGATAGAATTAAAAATATTTAATAATTCGGCATAAGCAATTAATCATTTATGAAACCATCAGCAAATTTTTCATCTGAGAATAATGGAGGAAAGAATGAATAAATTGTATTTCAAGAAAAGTGATCAACTTTCTTGTGAATATTACTTCCAAAATATAGTAATTTTATGGGGCAGTCTTATAGATCCTGAATAATAAACTAAAATGCATTTCATTCACACATTATGTCCTAGCTGTTCCAGCTAGTTATGCCTATATTAGAGAGAATTCTTTTACTGTAAGGGGTAAGTTTTATTTGGGGGCTGCAAAAGGGGGAATTGTTGGGTTCCACAGCTGAGATGCTTTCTCGAGCTTTGCTTCTGTCTAAGTAAATGCAAAATGCAATTACCAGCAAAATACTTGAAGCGGCTAGGTTATAAGCCCAAATTCAGGGCAAAAGTTGTCTGACAGTGAAAGAGATGGGAGTAGTGGGTGTGGTTCAAGCTGGCAGACTGGACAAGGTTGAGATACTGGGCACAGGAGCTCAAAGCTGGAAAGCATATCCTGAGGATGGCATAGGCCATCCTCTGGCCTCACAGGCAAACCTGTCCTCACCTTCACCCAGATCCACAGCAACAGACTGAATCACCAAAGATTCACAGCATCCTATGACAGTAGGTAAAATACAGAGGGCTAAAACCTGCAAACCCTCTGTTTACCATAGGAAGGAGGAGAGAAGAGGATCAAATATTCTACAGCATTAAACAAATCATCTGCAACATTCCCTGCAAAGATCTCATACCCAGGCTTTGTTGTCACTGCCCCACAACTATTCTTCTTTTACTGCTCTTTTCTCTACTCATCCTTGTGTTCAGAATGCCATTGTTTTAACGTTCATGAAAGTAATTGCTTCAAACAGCAGATGGGGTAGTGCTGTGCATAATACTGCGTTTCCTGATCTGACTCCTCTAATATTCTCTTTTTCCTGTATGACTGGGTTCAGATCTGCTCATGCTACTGCCTTCTGAGTCATTGCTGCATTTAAGCTACATAAGGGTTACTATACTTGAGTGCAGTATAGCAAATGCGTGGACCAAAATCCCACTGAAGCAGTATGTACCCTGTGGGTGCCTAGAGTTCACCAGGAAGACCTTAATGCCTAATTAATGCCAAAGGCTAAAGATCTTTACAGCTGTTCATGCCATTTTTCAATTCATAACAGAATTGAAGTGAGAGAATGAAGGGGTTTTTCCTCATGCAGCAAATTAAACAACTGGGTATCCTGTGTTTCTTTATAATACCATATGATTCATGCCTCATCTTTCATGGAAGCAATAGTT
Source organism: Thinocorus orbignyianus (assembly GCA_013400375.1). Taxonomy (NCBI): domain Eukaryota; kingdom Metazoa; phylum Chordata; class Aves; order Ciconiiformes; family Thinocoridae; genus Thinocorus; species Thinocorus orbignyianus. The sequence goes on from VXBW01008331.1 coordinate 145,443, forward strand.
CTATGATTTAGAGCCTGGATAACTATAAGCCATCTATAGAATATAATCTGCTACACAAGAATTTATAGGATAAATCCCTTAAGTAAGGGTTCATGGCTATTCAGCCCAAACATCTACATCTATCTATTTAATCTAGCTATTTTATCTACCTCTGCATTTATAAAGCAGCCAGTCGCTGGTAGTCAGATGCCACTAGTGTACATGTAGTTTATTGACAAATTGGTTTTGTTGCTTCAGCCCTGACAGACACAGTTCAGTCATTAAAGAAATATGTTTTTTAAGGAAAGTTATCACTGTGTTGATACATTTTATAAGATTTTATAATTGCTCACATTCTGACCCATTATAGTCTTTGTATTCGAACCTTTGCAAACAATAGCTTGGAGAGGAGGGAGGGGGGAAGGGCAGTACAGCTGAAGAATCCCAGATCATTGCCTGAGCAGCAGAGTCTCTCCTGTCACACAAGGTACCCCTTAGCTGGTACACTAGTTAGAGGTGTTACTTAAGTAATCAAAAGGTTAATTTGGAAAAAATCAGTGCTGTTTCATTTCCTTGTTCCCTGTTATTCACAGTAACTGTGAAAAACGTTTCCAAATTGTGAATGTTTTCTCTGGAACTGTACTCATTATTTGTCAGAAATGATTATGCTCATTATGTATCTAGGTTGATAAAGAGACAGTTGAGAATGACATTCATAGAAATGAAATATCCACACTTAAGCTCACACATAAGAGCACTGTTGTTTCAAGAGGACAATTCCTGCTGCTGTTCCTAATAGTTGAAGGTCCTGCTGTGCTACTTTTGTTTCTGCTATGACGGGACAAGTTCTTGCCTGCAGGCAAGACTGAACTTCCAAAATGATCATGTTATTCTCTGTGTCTAGTGAGCAATGTGGAAAGCATGGGGTTTTGATTTGAGGATGCAGGAGAGCTATAAGGATTTAATATCTGGAATGAATCACGCTGCTAGAGTTCACTCTGCCACTGGTCAGTCATCCTTTCTGTGCTCACATATTGGTGCAAATCATTGCATGCTGGTATATTAAGGGATATTTCTGCATTTGTTGTGTCAATGAAAAATTTATAATGGCAGGAGCTTGTCTTGTTTTTATTGTTTCAGGAAACAAAATGCATGTGGAACTGCAGCAAACGAAATCTTATCCAAACCATAGAGCTCCAAACTTGAGCTGACACATTGTGGTGAGGTATACATAGCACAAACACCCTCCATTTTCTGCCAGAAATTAGGCCAGCTAACAGTGCCTTCTGTAACAGTGTGATTCCCAAGCGGTTTAAAGCTGCCTCTTCCATACCTCTCACCAAAAGCTTCAGAGCAGCAATTCCCTGTATTCTATCCCCCAGCTGTGCCTCATTTATTCCAGATTTTGAAGTAGAAAAGAAACTGATTGCTAAATAACACCATGTAGAAGATAAATGGAGATTTTTACTATTTTATCTACGGGTGGTAATGGCACTTTTCCTAGGAGTAAGAGCATCACTCCCAATGACACTTAATGGCTAAATCTGTGATATTATGCCATAGAGAATCATATCTTTGTACATGACTGCCATTGTTCTGGAGTACCTTTATGATAACAATGTAAGGGCACATCTTGTTCCGACTTCTGCTTTAAAGCAATCACAGTCCAGGCCCTTCATTGCCTGACGCAGAATCCAATTTTATATCAGATGCATACATTTGTTTCACTTTTCTCAGAAACTACAAATATTCAGATATTTTAAATTTAACTACAATGTTTGTTTAACTGTTTGATTCTTATTTGTCTCCTTGCATACTCTGTACTAAAGCATGCATTCAGTCAACCTGCAAAAATGCAGTCAAAGGTGCAACACAGAGCCCAGGCGAGGCAGGTCTTGATTGCCTAAAATCCTTTCAAATAAAACCCGAGGGAGATTTGTGCACGGTGCTCCGTGATGCATGGAGGTGCCAGGGTCAATTTGACACACCCAACAAATCAAGAGTGGGTTAGGGCTCCTGCAACTCACAGTAGCAAATGACACTTGCCAAGAGATTGTTATTCTAGGTCGAGCCATTAGGATACAGCAGTGTTGTGGAAAAATCATTGCTGCTGAGCATCCACTGTGCCAGCAGAACCAGTACTTACTCACATAAATCCCGATCATACTGTATTTGTCTATATAGTTCTGGTGAACCTCTTTTTCTATTTCCAGTACGATGAAAAACTGATGTCTTAGGACTGAGCATACTCCCTATCTATGAGGTTTTTCTTCAAAATCAATGCCCATATTTGTCAGTATACATGCTACATTTCGCTCAGCTGTGTGTGCATTTGCTGCATTTTTTCCCTGTGTCACCATGGCCTTTCATATATAGTTTTGGTGTTCCATGTTTCTAAATAAGCAAATAAAGCTGAAGCAAACCAAAATAGCATCTTTTTCATCTCATCTCTTTTCCAGTTCCTGAACCTAAGGATACAACCTCTATTTCTCTCTGTTCTCTGGCTCATTCCTTTCTGAGCACACCTGACACAAATAAGGTTTAATAATTTACAGGTAGAGGGCCTAGTTTGCCAGGCTAGGGACATATTCCAATTTCTTTCCACAACTCTAATGAGACAAAGCAGTCAGAAGCTTATTGCTACCGCCACATAAAATCAGATTTATGGATGCTTTTTTGTCAGGAAGTGGTGCAAGGTAGTTTGAGCGTGCCACTGAATTTCTCCTTTCATCTCCCAGAGTAAAGTTTCCCCACCTGCTAATGGAAAAAGCTCTATTATGAGTATTAAATATTTTTTTTCCTAATTAGAGAAATTAGATAAGATTGGCCTAATATGAAACACACCGTGCAATTCTACCCAAAACTCACAGCCTTATATCCAGTGATTATGATTCCCAGAAGACTACATCTGTAGAGAGAGGTCTTTGCATGCTATAGCTCATTCCTGGTTGGCACATTGGGAAGGGGAGGTTGGATGGTATGGAGCCAGTGATCCTCTAAATGATCTGCCACTGCTAGCAGAGCCCCTGAGAGTTCTCCACAGCTGGCAAAGGTTATTCTAAACTCTGGAAATGACAGCAGCACATACTTTGTATCCTGTCCTTTCCCAGCAAATGAGGATCTGCCCATTGATTTTGTTTGTTTGCTTTTCTCTGTTTCTGATGTGAATTATTCATTGCTTCTTTTTAAACAGTCTGGGGTTTTTGGACCATTTGAAGATACAGGATGAGCATTACAATTTCAGAAGACATAGCACAAAGGCAAAAACCACTCACGTTATATATGATGCAGCACATCTAGCTCTACAAATGGCTATATCTGAGATATTATATTCTGAACCAGATGGTGCTGTCAGACACTGCAGAATGACAACTTTTAGATGATGCAGAAAGGGTAATGTGCCCAAGCAGTGAAGGAACTCTATCTCCATTTGCTGCATTTTTTTAACTTCAGTTACAGATGGCACAGCAAGGATCATCTCAGGAGGAAAAGTAAGACTTCCTCATGGCTGATTTTAGCTTAAAAGAATCTGTAAGAACATTTACAAATTAGGCAGGTAGACCCTTGATCCTAGTGATCGCCTATGGCTCCCTCATAGTAGAAGGAATAGGTGATAATAGAAGGAATTGGAAATTTTTAATGACTATTTTTTCATCTGAAAAACTAGAGAATAGTATCAATTCTAATCAAGCAAAATTTCTAATGAAAACTATGTGTTAAAATATGACATGTTTTCTACTTCAAAAATTAGTTCCAGTTTTCAGGTCAAAATATATTTCTATTAAAAATATAACTTCAGGTAGAAACAAGAAATCAAGAAAACTGCTTGAAATTGTCAAAGCAAATCATTGATCCAAACTATCACACATTACTTCACAACTCAGAATTTTTGGTTTGTGGGCATCTCTTAATGAATGACATTTTATTTCATTGCCAGCAATTTCTGCTCATCTTAAAACTATTCATAAGTAAGCAAAGTATTTCTTACCCAGTACTAATTCCAATATGAGTTTTACAGGGAGTAGATCAATCATATAAATGCAGCCTTTCCTTCCCAAATATCTCAGGAATATATTCTGCATTCACCTTATCTGTCATCATAGTGTTACTAAATGGCCAGACATATCAAAATGAAGCACAACCTTGGTCTTCTCTTAAAATAACTCTGCTCTTAAATACAGAGGCTACATGCCAAATTATCTTCTTTCATCCGACCTAGTGAAAATTAACACATCAGTCCGTAATGTGTACACTAAGATACTGTTATGCAGCCCAAAAAATAACAATTCCCAGGAGATTTAATTGTGGCAGCTAAACTCAAGGAAGATAAATTACATTTCAGAGAATCAACACCTCTGCATGTAAAATTAACCACTGAATTGATAATGAGAGAAAAAATGTTACAAAAATAAAACTCCTACATAATGCAACATACTACTTCTTTCTGTGTACAACTGTATTGGAAACATGCAAATAAAAGTGGATTAATTTTGCTGATCTCAGCCTGCTGAAACCATGACACAATTAGCTGAATGGCACATTTCCAATGACAAATAGGTGGAATTTTTACCTTCAAGGGGAAAACATAAACAAGATATTATTTTACAAATTTAGGAATAAAATATGGTCTTTAATAATTTAATGGAGATGCAGAGGACAGCCAGAGAAAGAAGAGCATTTTTACTTGTTGCAAGTAGCTCAACTCTGCCATGTTTGTCTCGGTCTGTTTGGCACATAGGTCTTTTTGAAAAGGACACAGATCTACTTTTGGGTGGAATGGTTAGGAGGGAAGATCAGAAATGGGAACCTTAACCAAATGCATGGGTGCAGGGAAAAACAGCATGATCTGGAGAAATTAACACAAAAGCAACAGTTAGGAATTATAGAACAGTGATCTCAAATCAATCTGGTATCACCCACCACCTCCTCATTCTGCAAAAAGTAGCAAGAGAATGAAGAAACCTTCTTTTCAAGAAAGCATTTATTAGAGCTAACTGTTTCATGAGAACAGAGATTTTAAATTCTGTATAGAAAAGTATTCCATATCATTTCCAAATACTTTATTATAGGAAACATTTTTAGGCCTAAATTTGGCCAGCCACACAAAGAAAAGAATTTCATGCAACTCATGGTCTCCTCTTGAATCATTATGCTTTTGCAGAATTAAAAAGGATAGGAGTATTGCTTTCTGTTCCAGAGTGTAAGCATATTCGTATGCTTTTTTTGTAAGATTTCTTACAACAGCTCATCTACATTTATCTAGCTGTAGCAAAAATATGGCATCCACCAACAGCTAGGTTTTGCTTGCTTGTTTGTTTTTTCCCCACTAGCTTTCCAAACGTTATAAGCAAAGCCAGCAAAAACAAATTTACATTGGCATAACTACATCTCATAATGGCTCTTCTAGTGTAGTGATGCCAACCTGGGGAAGAGATTTTTCACAATACTAGCAGGCAATGTTGAGAAAATTAAGCCAAGCCACATATTACACTGGGGAATATAAAAATCTTTAATTTGTTTTTGTTTCATCAGTTTAACAAAATTTGCAGTTCCTCATGTGATAAAAAAGCTGACATGGCAATGGCATTGAGACAACCATACCTGATATGCTCCAGGTCTGATACATAATGAAATATTTTTTGACATCCTGATGTAGGGATTATAATTATGATTAAGATAATTGTATGTCTGGAGATAATTATCCTGCTGAAGGATGAAGAGTTAATCCATAAGTCAGAAAATCCTTGAGACAATTGCAAAAAAAGACATCTTAATCAAGCCAGGATCAATGATTTGTAAGCTTACCATTCTAAGCAATTGTGAAAAGTAAGGATAGGAATCCAGCCTCTGAACTCCTTGCACCTCACTGTTTTTTGTAAAGCCCAAATGGGTTTCTTACTTCATCTGTTCTGTCAGCAGAAGAACACTTCACTGGTGTGTCCTCTGCTGCTTTAGTTGTGAGTTACTGAATCTCTAAGAGCTTCTTCAAAACCATTCTGGATGTTTGGAATCCATCATCTATAGCCTGTACAAAGCTGAAGGTAGCTTCAAAGACTGCATCCCTGAAAAGAAAGTCTGCATTGAGATATACATTTTTGCACTGGCATTAGAGCATTGTAGGGAAAGGTACTGCCTTGTAATGAAAATTGGGACTAATTCACAAGTGGAAACTTAGTGCCTAGCAGAAAATAGTTTCAGAGTTCTGTAAATTATTTCCTTCCAGGCGTTTTCTCTTAATAGCATGTTCTTTTTTCTTTTTCTTTTCTTTTTTTTTTTTTTCCCTTGGGATTTTGAGTTTTTTCCCCTTCTGGTAGAAATAGCTTTTGGTTCACATACAGCGTGTGATGTGGTTTTCCTTCAACCTTTTGACATCATATCAGTTCCCATCTCCCCAACATCACAGTATCAGGGAAAATCTGAATTGTCAAATATAAAAACAGCCCTTTAGTTTTAAAAAATTGTTCCGGGTTCTGAACTTTCTACAAAGACGCGGGTCCCATTTTGATAAAGTTAGTCCTCAGCTACATAATTCTATCAATGACTTAGCATCAAGGTGTTTTCAACCAGGCAGGGTTGCCCTAAAAGATCTCAATAAATCAAAATTCACCAGCAATCATCTTGTATTGGTGAAGTTTTATGAAGTTGTGAGGGTCACTAAGTTTCCCCAGACCAAAGTTTATGTTCACAGTTTACAAGAGCAGGAGTGACATCACCACTGACAAGTACCAGCAGCATTATTAGCTTGAGCAGACACACTGTCCAATCCAATTTTAGGCTCTGCAGACCTACCCATAACTGCAGTTCATGAAAGGTCAGCTCTGTCATTTGTTATCACCACAGAAAGAACAGACTACTGTCTCTGTTCCCATTTTGCTGGGTAGTGTGACGTTGTCCACTTGCTCTTTCCCCTGGAGGGCCAGGGCAATCTTCATTAGAGTCACTTAGAAAGCTAGGATGGATGGACGGTTGGATAGATAGATAAACAGATAGATAGTTTACATGGAAGTAGTGCCTCCTGCCCTGTCTTGCATATTCACCTTCTCCATAAGGTCATATTTGGAGCATGAGAAGAGGAACTGACCTGAACCCAGAAACACTAGTGGTACATTTCTCCATTCCTATTTGGTGCGGTCAAAATCTACGTTAGTTGTGTCAGTGAGCAAGAACCACTCTGATTTTGCATTATGACCTGTGGCCAGAAAAGCTGTGGGACAGCCTCTTGTCATCTTCCCAGGCCTCTTGGGATCTTCCCTTGGCTTCTTGGAGCACCTAATATTGCTAGCACAAGTCCAGGTTTGAACAGGCAACCTTGAGCAAACAGGCATCTAGCTTTCTTGTCACAGGCCACTTGGTTTTGCTCAAGAAATTCTTCTCAATTGAACCATCTCTATTGTGAGGCCCTAGTTAGGGTTAGCACTCTAAATAGCTCTTACTGAAGTAAATGCAAGGACTTGCAAAAACAGAAGTTCCCTCTGAGCTCTGCACTCCAGGCTTTCTCAGCCACCCATGCATTTCTCTAAAAGTGCTTATCACTGCCAAATTTGTCCTGTCTGACTTCAACCTGTAGGCAGAGCACACCACACAGGTATGATTGCATTTAGATGTGTCTGACATCTAGCATCACTGTAGATTGTCCCTCTGTACCTTTTTCTTTTATTTTATCACCTAAAGTTCTGCTGTTGTTTTATTTCCTCCCTGTATTTTTTATTCCTTTCTGATCTCTTTATTTTATGACAAACATTTCCTTTCCCATTTGGATTCCACTGTAAATATAGATCACCAAGTGAAAATATCTCTGAGTGGATAGTTTATTGTACTAAATTGACAGCCTTATCTGCTTTCATGTTATCATTACCATTGTTATTATATTTGGGCAGGACATAATTTCATCTTTGAGAAGTGCTTTGGAAAACTATGCTGCCTGTGTGGGCTTGTGTAGGAGAACTAGAGAGGAAACACTCTTTTATGGGCTATATTGCGGTTTCAGCCACAGCCCACAGCAAAAGGCAGGACAAAGCTGCACCATCGTGTGGAGGAAACTGGATTCAATCCAGACTGGACAGCAAGCTTTGAAAAATAGTTTGTCACGTCCCTTCAAATACCTTGGCACATCCATTATATTTTTCTCTGATCTGAGGAGAAATCTTGGATCTCCCTTCCACTATACTTCAGTTTATCGTCCAAAGGAACATCATCAAAAATGCCTGTAAGCTTCAGCTAGAACCCCAAGAGCCATTATGAAGGGAGAAGGTAGGTCATTTTAGTGTCCAGCTACCAGGGAATGGAAGACACCTCCATCCTTCATCATCGCTGGCTGTCTTTAAGGGTCCCCTGCAAGCTTTGGGAAAAGTTCAAGAGTAGTCAACCGTCAGATCAGCTTAGCAGTGTATAAAACTGAACTTCGAGCATCTCCTCTCCAAATGGCCAAGAAAGATATAATGATATTTGTGATCTAAGGATTTTCACTCAATTGCTTCATCTTTGAGCATCTTGCATGCAGCTCTGTGACCTTCATGTGACCGATCACAAGCAAGGCTGTCTTTCCCTTGTGACCTGGAGACTCAGCATTGAGAAGGGCTGGCAGTGGCTGACCCTTATGAGCAGTGCTTTTTTTTTCAGAAAGCTGAGGCTTAACAACTTGCTCTGCCACACTTGCCAAGCCTTGCTGTGAATACAAACACGTAGCAAGTTTCAGACCATAACACATGGGGATGTGCATCCTGCTTATTGAACTGCAAATCCTTCCTAGTTTATAAAAGATGGAGCAACAAACAGAAAACAGTTGAGGCGAAGTCTATATATAATGGATCTAAGAGATATCCTTCTGTCATGCTGAGACTTGATTACAGCCTAAGTGCTGTCAGAAGGGCCATATGTTCCATTCACAGCATGGCTTAGCCCTCTGCGGGCTCAGCAGGAGTGGGCCGCGGCTGGCAATTTGTCCAAGGCACGTCATGAATTGACTAGGATAAAGAGATTAGGGCCTTGATCCTCCGGTACCTTGCACCTTGTGCAGCGACTTGTGTGAGCAGAGAGTGGATGTGAATTGATACTGCTCAGCCTTGGTAGTGGTTTAGCACCACTTTGGGCTCATTTCTAAAAGGTGAAAATGACTGTAGTAGCAGCAGATAATCATTGACCTTAATTCCTGCCCTGTATTCCTTTGTGCTTGCGTGTTTCTTCAATGGCTTGACTCTTTCTAACAGCTACATTTGAAACAAAAATGGAGAGAAGAAGGACAAAGGTGGCAGCCTATACTGCATTCCTTCACAGCTTTTAAATCTGCCATCAGACCCCAGGCACCTGATATTTGCCTGGTCATTAAAATCAAGAAGTAACAGGAGCAGCTAACAGTTGATTACGAACAAAATACGGTTATTGAAATAACTCCCAATGAAAAAAAAAAAAAAAAGTGGGCTAGAAAACTAATGTGCTCTACTTCTGCTGGTCTCAACCTTATTTACTGCTCCTTTGTCCCACCCTCAATCTCCTTCTGTAATGGCATTTTCTTCAGTGCCTCACAAAATGGCTTGTAGGCTCATAAGTCAGTGGTGCAGTGAAATTTCATGCATGACTTCTGGAATGGGGATCATGCCCAGATCCCCACTAATTTTCATGCAAATCAGCAACTCTGTTTAGAAAGGTCAGAACTGCCAAATGGTAACAAAAACACAACAGCAGGCAAGCTTAGTGGAGTTAAGGGTTTGCTCATGAATGTTTCTTCACAGAGCCCTGTAGAAAATAACCCTGTCTCTGTCACAAAGAGCACAACATTATGATTGGAAACATGATTTTTATGAGTCAGATGTGAAGTGGATAATGTGCTAATGTACTTGCATCTAAAAGAGGGGGGGAATGAAATGTCAATCTCCCCTTGATTTTTGCTCTCAAAGAAATAGAACATAAGCATGGTCCCCTGAATCACAGGTATGAATCAGAGTTTCACAGATTTAATGGAGTAATTGGCACCACACTCATTTCTTCAAAAGGGCTCTGCAATTAATGCAGACATGACAAAAGGAAGAAAGTTGGTATGGTATTATCACATTATTCCATCTATAATAAAGGGACAACATAGTGCTAGCAGGTATAAAATTCTATCTTTTGTCATATGAGGGGACATTCAGTCTGTGGTTTCTTTTACACTGGAGAAAGTTTGGTATCATAGCTCTGCTGAAGTGGGTTTTTTTTAAATATTTTTTCTTCTTGGTTTGGGGAAAGAAATAAGAAAATATATTCTCTTTTGCTTTGACCCAAAACTAAATGTGTAACTCAAACTTGCCAGTTTATGTGAATAAGAGGAAAAGAGCAATGGAAGAAAGTCATCTTTTATGAAGTGGTTGGGATAGTCTGGAGTTGACTGATTATAGCCCATGATCCACATGTTCTGAAGAAATTGAGGATTTAGCATTTTGTTCTGGCACAGGAATACTGATAGCTTTCTCCTTCCTGGACCCTTACCTTAACCTGCTTGGTTTGCTTTGCTGTCTAAAAACACTCTGAAACACTTGTTTTAGTCCGGCTTTGGATTAGAAACTGCAAAGAAAATTTCCAAGAGTCCAGGGAGGCATCTGTAAAGCAGGAGAAGGAGCCATGGGTTCAGAAGAGGTGCTGAGTTTCTCTTGTTCTGCATGGTGGTCTGGTGAAAGATCAGCTTCAGGACATGGTTCATTCCACTGGATTTAGTGCTGGCAGGACTGGAACTTCATTGCTTAGCAGAGTGAAAAGCATTGTTACAGTGTGCCATACCTTGGATGGTTTGCCTTTTTAGCTGCTCAAAAACCTCTCTAAAGTAGAAATGAAGTGGCAAAAAAAATTATACCCTTTTCAGTGCTGGACTTAGGTTGGACTTCCAGTCTTTTTCAACTGCACAAACTTGTGTGCAGCAAGAAAAACCAACCTCTTTCAGCAACCTGTTTGCTAACAATTCACAATGAGAAGGGAAATTCATCACGTACAAGCCTACGTAGTCTAATTTTTTTACCTCTAACATTAACTATCTGAACACTCTCTTTCACATTGACTGTTCTGCTATATCTTATTTCTGCTCCTCATGGGAGCTCTGCAGTATATTTGGAATTAACTCTTCGGTCTCTAATTTCCCCCACTGCTGCCCCCTGCTAGTATGCTTTGATGATTTTCAAAGGTAATCTGCAAAGGAGCTACTTCAGAGTATGATTTCATTTTTATTTAGTCTGCAGAAATGACTTGCAAGTTACAACAGTGTCCCTCTGATTTGGAAAAGAGCCAAGGTCAAAGACCATGGAGCCTTTTAAACAACTCCATTACCAGAATAGGTTTCAATCCGACACCATTCAAACCCATTAGACATGTGCTCAAACACATTCTTTCCCCATCCCTAACACAGTGGGGTACAAGGTGAGACAGATCAGGTTCAGCAGAGAGGTATTACCACTGCATTCTCAAATTAGAGTGAAATTGGTTTGGTTGATTCTTTCATTGGGCTCCCATGGAGAAAGCTTGTCCTCAGTAAATGTTTTTTAATCAAGTGCTTCAAGTGAAACTTCAGAAGTACTGGAAGCGGGACTTAAAAGAAGCCTGTCTTCTTTGTTAAAGTTTGATAGAGATATACATTTAAATGGAATTTGCAAAGACAAACAGGAAAGTAGCATCAGAATTTGGGACCCACTCATGTGTTTATCTTAATAGCTATTAATCTATTACTAAGCTATAAATCTATTATGAAGGGCATTGAATATTGCCTTTCATCTGCTCTTTCTGTCTTCCTAAAATAGATCTCACTCAATAACCTTCCTACCTTTGGATAAGGGGTTCAATACACAGTGGTATCCTTTCTCATGTCAGACATGAGATTATTACTGAATAATGATGATAATTAAAAGTACTCTAACTGATGTGACTAATAAAACAAATTCACATCAGTGGTGAAGGACAAATCTCAACACATTTGGTTTGATTTGGATAAGCAGCCAAAAGATTGATTATCCAAGTGCTATCCAAAGCCTGCATGCTAAAATGGGAGCAGCAACAATTCAGATGAATATCTTATAATAGCAGCTGCTTCATGGTGAGTTCCTTCCTGCAGCTGGAAAAAGAGCTGCTGTAGCTTAGAACTAAAGGCAATATAACCACTGATCAAAATGAGCTGATGTATAATGTCTTCTCAGCACTTCTCAGAACCATAATCACAGGTACTGACACTTTTTGGACATTGATGAATAGCTTTCAGTGAGGTGGGGGGACTTCTAGCTTTCCATTTTGACCCCTGAATATAAATAAGTTCCGTTGTGGAATTATATGATAAATATAAGAACATGTTTATATTAAGAATATATATCAAAGAATGATTTGTGTTCTATTTGCATTTTCACTTGTAATAAAGAATATAAAACCATATTATTGTTTACAACATATTATCATGTGTATATTGCATATATATAAATATTTCTGATGGTTTTGTTACATTCTACTTGTAAATGACTGATGGAAGGTACTGTCTGTTTAATATGCTATTCCGTAATTACTATAACCATATCTCTGAGACTATTTTTCCAATACTTTCAATTTGAACCAAACCATTTTTCCTAGCACATTCACTTTCAAAGATCTCCACAGCTCTGCAGCAAGGTTTTCCCTGTTTATGAACATTGTTCTGTTCAAAAGTGAAGGCACCACCTTCTCATCTCTGTCTATACGCCAGCCCTGTTTGCTTCTTTGTCAACATAAATGCAAACATTCCTGTCACTTCAGCTATATTATCCTGTTGTCTCCCAGCTAAACTCTTCTCCCTTTTACACATTTGAGCAAATCTCTCCTTGAGACTTATCTTCCAAAAAAAGGTGTCGTAGAAATCAGCCTGTTCTCTGAGAGTTGAGTGAAAAGGCAGATAGGAAAAATTAGCACTTGTAAATACAGAAAATAATAAGGTGGAAATGCTTTTCCCTTATTAGGACTGCAGTTATTCGGCTGTGTTGTTCCTCTCCCCTCATTTAGCACTGGCGATGTCCATCATGCCCCTCTGTGTAGTGGTATAAGCACAGCCCTTATGCGAGCCCTGAGGTGTGCGAGCAGGCGTGAGAGCATGCACCTCATCGGTCAATGGAGCAGCTAAAATTCCCTTCCACTTCTCTGCCTGCAGTGTGTACTGTGCCTAATGCTTTTTGGTGCCTTCATATGCTTGATAACAAAAATAAATACTAAGCAGCTGAAGGAAACCGTTTTGGAAAAACAGGCTAAGGTCCCTTAATGTAAAATGTGTTTTTCTTTTCCGTACAAACCCAAACACACCAATTAATAGGCATAAATCTCATCCTGTAAAATTTTTCTAGGTATAAAAAACTGTATTAAGTTAGTCAAATTAAGTATTTACCATGAACAGTTTGCTTTAGTCTTTGTTCAAATGAAACTATGAACCAGAGCTCACAGCTCTGTCTGATAAAAAGCCTGAGATGTGGTCTTTAGACTTTAGACTCAAAGTACATTATTGTGGTCAGGATTAGTGAATGATGTCAATATTACATTACTCCAAACACATGATGAGTAGTGGGGACTGGGTAAAACCAGTTACTTTACCCTTTTGTCTACAATTTCCTTGAAGAGAAAAAAACAGAAGAATTCCTTAAAAAATAAAAGAAAAAAATAATTAAAAAAAAAACCTGAAGAAATTTCTTCAGTTTCCTTTAAAGAAGTCTTTCACGCTGAGTGCATTAAAAAAAAACCCACAACCTAAACACATTCATATAAAAAGCAATTTCCTTAGATAGCAACATTCTTTATTCCCCTGCTATTATTAAAGATGCTAGTGTTTGAATAGCTTTCTCCCTCACAAATCAGCTTTTCCTTTAGCTGAAGGAAGTCATAACCCTGTGTGTATGACATCTCATGCTGTTTCTCCAAAAATAATTGTTGTGCTACCACTGCAGAAGAGATCATGGAGCCGATGAACTTTTAATATGTTAAACACTCACCCTGACTCTGAAGGCTATATTTTCAAATTAGATGCATCCTGGCTTCCAATTGTGCACAATCAGAGTAAGATACCTACATGCCCTGAGTGCACAAATTGGTGTATATGTGTCTGAACTCTTGAAGTGGACACAAAAAAGGATGTCAAATACAAAGGATTTGACTCTGGCAGGTATGAAAAAGCATTTCTGAGGTTTTTAGTATCTATCAACTTCATCAACATCTATTGAACTGAACAGGAACTGAAAGTGCAGAAAATCCTAAGATTCCCACAGATGTTTGTGTATTTAGTCTCTACCTCAATGGCCTCTCTTTCAAAATGTTGCTTTACCTTTTGATAATATTCTTTTTACTGTAAGGGTGACTGAGCATTGGATCAGGTTCCCCAGGGAGGTTGTAAATTTTTCATCCTTGGAGATATCAAAAGCCATCTGGGCACGGTCCTGGGCAACTGGTTCTACCTGGTCCTGCTTGAGTTTGAAGGGTTGGACCAGATGACATCTGGAGGTGCATTCCAACCTCAGCCACTCTGTAATTCTGTGATAAAGAAAAGCTTTTTGAAGAAAGCGATGTGATGGCACAGATGTCCTAGAGGTGGAAAAAAAACTCAGATCTGATTCCAGTGTGGTCACTAGAGACCAACAGTTTACAGTCAGTAGCTGCTGTTATTTCCGACAATGTAAATTAAATGAAGCTACCAAGATGAACTACTAGTAAGAACGTTTATTTGTAATAGGAAGCAAAATTAACTAGGTAAATGATGGAATATAACTCTGCTCTCTTCTGGTGGAAGGTGAGCATTATTTTTACATTCTTCTTACTGTAATGATGTCTTTTTTAAAAATGGAACAGTTTCTATGGTAATTTTCTAATATTACAAATTGAGTGGAATGGTTTTTCAAAAATGTATAAAAAATGTGATTGAGGTGAAATAGATTGTTAACAATCTTCAGTAGAAGTATCTATAATGCGAAAAATGAGGGAGGGAAAAATTCAAATGAAACAAGATTTTTTGGTTTGGGATTTCCCCTTCCCCCCCTGACCCCCAACCCTCAGTAATATCAAACCTACACTTTAATTCACTTGAAATGCTCTTTGTCCTTCTGACATATTATACCAATCAGATAAATACAGAAGATAAAGAGCAAGAACTCCCTTTCTAAAGAATTCCTTATGGGCTCCAAAGTAATGGAGCCCTTGATTAAGGTATATGGGGCTGAACAGGAAAACCAGTGTATAGATGATAGTTTATTGGTTAGCCTAGTGCCATATATACCAGTAAATCCAACTCAGGAGAAAACATTTAACATTACATTCAGCCCTCCAAACATCTCCCTGTACTTCTGGTGACTGGCAGAGCTCCCCCAGCCACCCAGCTGAGAGTGAAACAGGCATTTTTATACCTCTTGTCCCACAGCTGTGCCTCCAGACATGACACAGCTCCTCAGTAAGGAGCATTGTCAGCTGGGAGCTGCTTGGAAGTTCTATAGCAGAAGATAGCATCTCCACACCTTAGAAAAACATAGCAACAATCTTTTCCCTCAAAACTCCCCTTACCTTCTGGAACACAAGTAGAAATTATGGAAGAATTGGAAGGTGGGGAACAGGTATCTTAATAACTTGGTGATACAGAGAGTCCTGACTCATCTGCTTAATAATAAAGGCAGGATGTCTTTGAAATGGAGACTGGATGCAAATGCATCCTGTAGTCAAGCCAAAATTAGGGACACATATTTAATGCCCTTTAAATTTGATTGTATTGGCTTTCGACATTCACACAGTCCTGAATGAAAAATTAAGTTTAGGCACATAGGTCATGATTATATTGCTTTAATATCAAAAAGTTCCTTTTTTATCCTATAAATTAAAGCCATCAAGAAGGTTAATTTCAAAATACATTAGAAAACAAATAAGAGTTCCCACTGAATCTGAAAATGGCTATGGCCTTTCATCTCCATGCAAATTTGCATGTCTTTAGAAGCTGCCCAGTTACACTGTGAGTATTGTCAATTCAAGGGATCTAAAAAGGAATTAAATGCTCAAAACACCTGAGAAACTTAGCAAATGTAACATGGCGAATACTGTGCACCACATCATCCAGTACCTCCAGCAATGAATAACAATCTCCTCAGTTTTGAAGAGAAGCACACTGCTCCTCACTCTTCAAACTCTTTATTTTCTGCATCTCACCCTGTTGACACTGAACTGTTGGAAATAGGGGGACCAAGACGGGGACCAAGAAAACTGAGATTTTTAACAGAGCATGAATTGGCCCTAAAGGAAAATGTGATTAATTAGGTGACAGATTTGACACCAAGGATCAAATGGCAGTAGCTAGTTTACTTGTTTTGATATCAGTTTTGTCCCAAAAAAACTTTTAGGAAAGGAACACAAATTCTGGTTTTGTTGAGGACTGAATGTGATACACTTTTCCTTGAAATACTTATGTCATCCAATATCTAGATTATTATTGCTTTCAATTAAAGAGTCTTTCACATTTCTGGAAGTAAGCTATTGTGCATGTAAATTTTTGAAGCAAGAGGTGATGACTAATCAGATCTAGTGTGATCAATGACTAGTAATAGTCTTTGTGAAAAAAAAAAATTAAATGCATTTTGAATAACAATACAAGAGGGTTTTTGTATAAGTATGTTTTTGGCTTCAGTCTTCAGATCATTTGTACTGGGACTAAACTCTGAAACTAGTAAAAAGTGTTAGTCTGATTTTGTCCGTATTACCCATAGTTCATACAAGTCACATTTATGTCTATTAAGATACTGAAAAATATTTATTGCCTTCCTTGTTTATGGAGAGCCCTTACAGTGAACCAATCTTCACATATTCAGATGCATTTTAATATTTTTACTGCTTCTAGCTGTTAATTTCTCAAGAAAAAATTACAAGGCAAGGTAGTGGATAACATAAGGTAGAGTCCACTAATTTGTGTGACCTCTGGCAGTTCCTTGACTTGTGTTTTTCTAATGGGTGGGGTCATGTTTGGGTAATCCTGTTCAAACCCATGACTAGTTAACTACAGATTTAAACTACAGATTTAAAATCTGTAATAATATAACATAGGAATGAAAGTAAAAAAGTTTATAGCCTTTCATCAATTACATAGATCTTTCCCTGTGGTATCAGTTTTTAATCTCTCTCTCTCTTCTCTTTCTCTCTCTTCTCTTTCTCTCTCACAAAGAGCTCTCTGGAAGGACACCTAGAAACTAAAACAGTATCTTCAAATAAACTCAGCGTTGAACTGTCTCAGCTCTCGACAGGGTTAGTGCCAGTTTTACAACTGATACCCCTCTAGCTCTTTTCTATGCAGAATAAACCATGTTTTGCAAAACCATGACTACCGTATCTCAGATATTCTTTGTTGCTTGCCTCTGGAAACTTTCTACTTCTGTAATAACAAAGCTTTAAAGCAAGAAGGTTAACTTCTGTGTTCTGGATTTTTTTTTTATAATATTGTTTGATTAAGTAAACACAATTAGTCATTTAAGAACAAAGAAACACATAAAGGCCATGCTGAAATGTCTACCATCATATTAGGACAAGACTAAGTGAGACAGTAGCAGCTGTTTATCGCAAGAATGCAAAAAACATAGAAAAAAATAAGGCAGAAAATAGCTTGCATATCTGTATTTGAGAAATTCTCTTAGCTAACTGAGTTTGACTGACCAATAAAATCTACCTGAGTTAGTAGAAAGAGATGAAAGGTTGTACATAAACCAGCTCAATTTCTCAGCTCCTTATGTCAACTTTCCAATGTATAAGGATTTTTGCGGTTTTATTTCTTGTTTAAACATTTTTTAAAACAAGGGACTTTAGATGGAATTCTGTGTATGTGTATACATATTCACGGTGGTCATGGTAGAGAGAAGAAAATCCTTAGCATGCAATCTATTCATCTAGCACAAAGATGAGGAAAAAAGTACCAGTATGCCACCACTGAGCATTGAATATACATGTACACACACATATTAAAATGAGGCAAAGAGGTCAGAAGCTTGCTGCAAAGGTCATGCAAAGAATTCTTCTACAAAGAAATATAGATCAGGAGGAGAAATGGATTTTCTGACAAAGGAATACTTTCAAGAACACAGAAAAATCTCAATTTCTTTTTCTTACTTAATTTGCTAACCTAAAGTCCCTCCATCTCCCCCCATAAAAAGGGTTTGTTGGTTTTTTTTTTGCTGCATTTAACAAGTTTTAGTCTGAATGAACAGAGAGTTGAAGAAAAGAAGCAAAGGAAACCACTTTGCAAATTCCATTTAAAATTACAGAATAAGACATAAAAGTAACTGTGAGACTTTCACGTATGACACGCCTTTTTTTCAACTTCCTGGTTTAAAGCATCAACCCGCTGAGGTAAAAGAAAAAAAAAAGAAAAAAAAGTAGGCTTTTGGAAAATTCCAGTGTAATACTACTGGTGAACCAGTAACTCACTCATCTGGGCTGAGTTGAGAGCCTGTACTAGCTGCTTTTTTCCAGTTCTTTGTAGTCTGCCTGTTGTTGCAGGAAGGGGATCTTGTGGCAGTGTAATTGTGCATGAGGAACTAGAGCTCCGTCATTGCACTGATATAAGTAGACATATTTTAGTGAGCACAGTAATTGCTGTAAGTGTTACCAAGACCAAATCTATAGATTAAAAAGCTATAGATGGTTCCCTAACGCTCCACCTATTTCTTCTACAAGGAGCAGAGCTCAAATGAAATAATTTTGCCCTTTGTGTATGAGTGTGTGTAATATGACTAGGTCAGTGGAACATTTGATTCCAGTTACAGTGCTCTTTCAGCAAAAAGGCTCTTATAATTTTAAAAATCTAGAACAGTTAACTGATTCCTGCCAAATGAGATTATTTTAATGCTAAGGTGGAGCTGTTGTTGGTAGATGACTCTAAAGTTGATCTTGAAACATTGGTGAAATCACTAACATTTCAAATCCCTATAGCATATTGATTTTCAGGACACTTTTATTAATCATTAATACTAATGTTTTCTATTGATTAGCAGGTTTCTTTCTGCATAGGTTCATTCTGTGCAGCATTACTGTCTTAGTCACATAACAAAAGACCCCCAGAGCTTGAGAAGGTGGGGGCTGTTTGAAGACTACTTAGTAAATGCTTAAGTTTCAGCACTTAGCAGCTGAAAATCTACATATGGTGCAAATATATAGATTATTTCAATAATCAATATTTAAGGAGAGGAAAAGAATATGGGAGACGAAAAAAAAAAGGTAAAGAAAGGAATGGAGGAGCAAACAGACTCCATTTATTAATATATTTCCATTCTCTTGTTAATGCTTACATATCTGCCAAAATGCTCTTGAAACGTTATATTTCACTACTCTCTTTAGGTCAGACCTAAACTGTCTGCTCAATCGAGTGAGTTTATAGGCAGCTCCAGGTTAAAAAACAACAACCACTCCTCTTCCCCTCTTCCTCCCCCTGCAACCAGTAAAAAGTATTTAGGATGCATTAATACTCTCCTTTTCTGAACAGTTAGTTCAGCTACAGTTGTTTAATTTCTGCACAAATGTTTTAATCAATTTGCAGGAGAAGATATAAATAATACAACAGAAAGATTTCACTTATTATTTGCCCACAGACACTAAAGTTAGGGAATTAACTGAGATCTCATATGTGTAACACAATGAAATTAGGTTCTGCACAATTTTCTCAAAATTCTATGGTTTTAAGAGTATGGAGGAATGCATCTAGTATTTTGATCTACAGGGGGAACACAGGATCTTTTGCATTCAGATATAATGTTCCAAATATTTTCCAACTTCACTTTGTGAGACAGTCAGGGGAAACATCATCCTCCACAAACTGTGGTTTCTGTGATGTATTCCAGAAATATGGAGAAAGAAGGAGCTGATGCTCTTCTGATGACAGAGGATGAGAACATGAGCTCATCACAGCACACACATACCAGTCAGTTCAAAAGGAGTATCTGAGTTTAGAAGCATACCCATCTCCTCAGGATTTAGCTCAGATTTTCTGACATCAGTGATGCTTTTGCACTAATCGAAGAGCAGAATAGGGAAGGAAATACCATTCGTTTCTTGCAGTTTCCACAAAGCATTTTGTCACAACAGACTAGAATTTTTCCTGGCTTTTAAACAGGTCATGTAAAGAGGAAAAGGGGGAAGAGTCCTCATATCTTGCTGACAAATGTATGCATCTAGGTAAACAAAACATATTGACCACAGTTATTCAAACAGAGTCCTTTAAGTGCTTACAGAGGCTAAGTGAAGCCAATAGGGCTGATACTTATAAATTAACATAGTCCCACTCCTGTAAATCAATAGGTGTTTCTGTTCATGTACAATATCTTAAAATCTCATAAATTATTTTATCCAACTGGAATTTTTAACAACTAATGAATGTCTGTATAGATCATTAACAGCAGTACAAAGTAATGAAATAAGAATTTCTGGAGAACTCACCTCTTAGCTGTACCATCCAAAAGAAGAGAAGATTCAAGCAACCAAAGAACAAAATGTTATTGTCTGTTGTTTGCAGTGTTACACCACTAATGACAAAAAATATGTTACTAAAATATCTTCTGTGTTTGGGGCTGTTTGATTTCTCTTAATTTCTTAATAAATAAGTAACTCTGTGATCACTGAACAGCATCTAGAAGATTAAAGGGATTAGCTTATTTAAAAATACTTGTAGAATTTGATTTGGAGGTATGAATTTGATCATTGAATACCAGGTAGTCCACATGATAATACACTCTTCCTTTCTGCTCCCACAGCAAAAAGTCTTGATATTTCCCTGGATAATCCTCACCGAAAGCAAACCAAAAGAACAAGGGAGACAGCTCCAATGGTTTGGAATTTAAGGGGCTCAGCCATACTTTCTTACAGATTCACAGGTCACTTTCATTTCACACATGATCACAGTGAGGGCACAGATAAAGTAGTAAAAACTACATCACATACTTTGGCCTTTTGAAATATCCAGTCTTTATTAATTTATATTGGCAAACCCATTAATTAATTATTGTTTGGTGTTTTGTTTTGTTTGTTGTTTTTTTTTTTATTGTGCTTTCCTTAATGCTAAAATTTATTATCAGTGAATAGAAGAGGGGTTTTGTTGTTCAATCAAGTATTTGCTTCCTCGGATTTTTGTCATTTTCATTTTCTTAGAGTTCAGCTTTGCAACTGATCGTCTCCTTTACTAAAGATCATGGATGAGTGAATTCAGTTTTTCTGCCTTCCAAACCACTCAAACATTGTAGATTTAAATTTTAACCTTACTTGCATTCTGCTTAAAAGCAACTAATGAAAAGAAAACAGAGGGACAGACAGGGAGAAAAAAAAAAATTACTAAATCCTCTGAGTCAGAGGCTGTCTATTTAGAGTATGTTTATTCAAAACCTAGCACAATGGAGTTCTGTTCCCCTGACTGGGCCTCCTCTATGTTACTGTGATACTAATAATAAATTGTTATAAGCACAGAAAGTAAAAATTTTTATGCATCCAAATAACATGGAAACTTTGACCCCATTTTCAAAAGCACCTAAATTGCCTTCAGAGCCTGAATGGCATTTACTTTCTTAAATACAATAGCACTTTTGAAAATGTTACCTAAGATGTAAAAATGGATCCGTAACTGAGCCAAGACTGAGATACTGTGAATAAAGAAGCTGAAAGAAGGAGACAAAAATCCAATTTAAATGCATAATGCATACAGACATACACATATATATACTTACACACATACATATATACACACATGCCAATTGAATATACTGCACTTAAACACCATAGGATTCGCTTTATCTAGGTAATTTTTGTATTAGCTTAGTCATCTTTCCAGTTGGCAAAAAGGATGACATTACAGGGGAAAAATAAAGTCCTTCTGAGCATCAACTGGCTTTGTGAACTTTATGAACTCCTCAACTAGTTTGTGAGGCTTGCAAAACTTCAAACCACAGAAGTAGCAATGTAGTCCAGAAAAAACAATTTATCCTAGAATGCTTATTTGCAAGCCTTTCCACTTCCCTTGTTGTCTTGGTTTTAGTTTCTCTACCCTGACAGCCACATGTGATATACTACATATACTGCTAAGTCTCTGCTGAGCAAATTTAAAACTGTCACAGGGTAAAACAAGCAAGCCATACACATTATTTAAGGTGGTCCTGCATGACTATGAGAGACTTGCTAAATTTCTGCCCTAAAGTTACATGCAAGCTTAAAATGTGAAAACAGGGAAAATTACTTGATCTAGTAGCGTGTAAACATTTGTACTATAGGAAGGCATTAAGGTGTGCACTACATCTCAAGATTTTTTCAGACTTTGTTTGCTTTTTTCACGGTTTTGATTTCTAATGTGAGCTTCCCAGAGTTAAAAATTAGAACTCTGTCAGAATGACCTAAATCTATCTCTGTCTTATCAAAACTCTATGAAGTAATAGCTTGGTCAGGCTGAAAATGTTCTGTTCACAAGGCTCTCTGTGAAAGTGATCATAGGTCATCATAAAACTCCAAATCAGGCAAGCTTTACACAGCACACAGTATCAGGCTTGGATGGCATGACTCAGAGGTTGGCCCAGCTTCTTGCTTCCAAGAATTTCCCAAGAATGAGATCAGGCAATTGCTCATCCCCACAATGGCCATAAGGCTCTGTGGTATCCCCCTTTTTCAACACACAGTCAAGTGCAATGAATAAGCTTAGCCAAGTTATCATGAAGGTGGTGATTTCACCACTGTCGTGCGGGCAGTTCTGAATTCCTTTCCAGCAGATCTTTGTCTTAATATTTTTGTGAAATGGGGACTTGGATAAGAACAGACTGGGGGAGTCAAGACCAAGGTAAAACAGAAATAGAGCCAGTTTCTTGGAGAGATTTTGCAGACACTTTTCGAGCTATGAATTTGAGAAGTAAGGTTTACAGCATATTATTTTAATGTATAACGATATTCTTGATTGCCCTCTATTCCCAAGAGGTTTTCCTGCCTTGCAGTGTTTTCCTTTCTTAATTTTATGATCAACAGAACTGTTTCAACAATTTCTTTTAGGTGGGAAGCTCATCCCAGTTATTGGTGTCACTGTGACCTACAGAACAGATCAGTAAAATGCACCTCCATAAACTGATCCCTGAGGCGGAAGCTTTGTCTGGAGGGGACCATCATGGCCAGTCAGCTTCATCACACAGACCACAGGGACCTCATTAGGCCCTAAAATCCACTTTCAGATGTTCAAGGACCAATATGGTCCTTTAAATTTCCCATTTCTGCTGAGTCCTAAGTGCCTAAGAAGCTACAGCCCTCCCTATGGCAGTCAAGTCCAGATATTGCACACTTGCTAACAGTGCTTGCAGAAACTATGTGATGCCTAGACCCAGTCATTTACAGCCTTAACTCTCTCCTTTCAGATACCTGATGATGGATAAACTAGCTATCAAGTAGAAGTGTAGGGTCCAGTCACACACCCTGGCAGCTACCCACTGATCTTCATTTTGAACTGCTAGCTACTAAGTAGTTCCATATCCCTTTGACATCGATTTGAAAGAATGCCTTTTATTTTCAGAATTAATACCATTAGACAAGACCGCAAACACCATGGAACTGTACTCTTCTATGATGACTTCTAGGATAAACAAGGAAGTGTTAGACAAGCTCAGAATCAAAAAGGACGCCTATAGAGGGAGAAAGTAAGGATGGGTAGACTGGGCAGAGGGACTATTTGTCAGAAAGTCTAGTGATAGGACAAGGGATAATGGTTTTAAATTGGAAGAGGGGAATTTTAGATTAGATACTAGCAAGAAATTCTTTCCTGTCAGGGTGGTGAGGCCCTGGAGCAGGTTGCCCAGAGAAGTTGTGGTTGTCCCATCCCTGGAAGCGTTGAAGGCCAGGCTGGATGGGACTTTGAGCAACCTGGTCTAGTGGGAAATATCCCTGCCCACGACAAGGGGGTTGGATGTTTAAGTTCCCTTCCAACTCTAACCATTCTATGATTCTATGACTGTATCTTCTACGAGTATGTTCTTTCAAATGTTTTCCAAGTGAACAAGTGTCTGTTTCATATATTATTTGCACCCCTTGTATTAATTAACAGCCCTTTTTTATACTGGTAGAAAGCAGCAGGACTAACAGATTATGAAGATGGCTCAGCCCTGTCATTCTCTAAGGCACTGCCAGCAAATGCTGCTGGTTCCTGGTTGACAGTTATGGAAGATCATCCAAACTATATAAAGAAATAAAGTGAGTATAGGTCATTGCCAATTATTGGTTCTTCTGAACCAAAATAAAGTTTCACTGTTAACCTCTTGCATGTTACTTTTATGATGCATTCAGGGACAAAAAGGCTCATCTGCTGTCTTTATTGACTTCAATTTACAATATAGCTACCATCCTATTCTGTCTTTAATTCACAAAAGGCCATGCCCTGGAAAGTTATTATTATTTATTTACACCATGCTACTACTGCCTAGGCACCTAATCGAGGATTGATTGTACTGTGTAGTATACAGGCATATAACAAAGAAAACAGTCCCTGCCTCAGGCAGTTGCAGTTTGTGTGGCAAGTAGAGCAGGTAAACACAAGTGATAAATAACACAGGCTTGGAAGACTGAAAAATATAACGCAAAAAAAAAAAAAATTATCAGAAAACAAAAGTCCCAGCTTCCTACCCTCCTTCTTTCCTATTTGTCCTGTCTTCATCATCCAACTCTATCAGTAGATTTTGAACCTCTTTTTGTATGAAATTTAATACTTTATGCTTGCATGCAGATAAATTCTGTGAATAAAAATATGATAATAGTTTTAGATATGCTTAGAAACCATATGTATATGCATTACAAAAAAGTCAAAAATTAGTGAGAAAGACGATCAGCAATCACAAGGCTTTGCAGGCATTTCAGAATGCATCTAATCATGAGCTCATGTAGGTGTTTTTTCTGCACATCTCAGTTCATTGCATGTATACAGCTAATACATTTTAATATACTTCAACATCATTACCCTGTCTTAAACTTGTAAGGATGGAAGAGAGGTTGGAGAAGAGTCTGGGAAAATGGATTGCAAGGTAGCACCAGGTAGAACTGAAAATTGGTGACAGAGTGACAGTCTTGAATCATAGTCCATGTATGTACTCACTAGAAAACTCTCCTTAATTTTCATCATAATTGTTTATAGTCTACGTTTCATCGACCTGGTTACATTGATTTCAATGAGAGATGCCATTTTGTAATTGATGGATGACATTAAGCAAACAAGAGCAGGCTGACATTCAGGCCTAGAAATCAAAGAAGGCCCAGTAGCAAAGTGAGTCAGTGAAAAAATCAACTACCCTATTGTAAAATGCCTTGGAATATGAAACAAATTTATCTCTTTGAATTCATTGAGCTGACCCTTCAAATCAGGCCTTGTATATCTGAGGTGAAAACAAGGGCTGTGGTCTCCGCACGTGCAATGCTTCAGCTGCTCACCAACATCTCTATGCATAGCAACTGTTACCATCCTCTCCTCCTTCTTGTTTTCACAAGACATGTCGTTTAGAAGATCAACACCTACTTTATGTATTTTATTAGACAGACACTTTTAACATGCCATTTTTTACACATGGTGAAATGTATATGGATGAATAGAAAACAGAAATGTGAGCAGAATAAAGGGATGTTGACACCCAACCAACTCAAGAGATGTTCGGCAGAGAAAAGAGCTGTTTCCAGATGTTATAGAATCATAGAATGGTTAGAGTTGGAAGGGACTTTAAAGATCATGGAGTTCCAATCCCCCTGCCATGGTCAGGGACACCTCCCACTAGAGGAGGTTGCTGAAAGCCCCATCCAGCCTGGCCTTCAACACTTCCAGGGATGGGGCATTCACAACTTCTCTAGGCAACCTGACAAACAGTCCCTCTCCAGATCTCCTGTAGGCTCCCTTCAGATACTGGAAGGCTGCTCTAAGGTCTCCTCCGAGCCCTCTCTTCTCCAGGCTGAACAACCCCAGCTCCCTCGGCTTGTCTTCGTAGGAGATCCAGTGATTCAGTTTTACATGAGCAATCCACTAGATAACCATTTGAGTGGTAAACACTGTGAGCACTATTAAGTACTCAGGAACCACATTCAACCGGGTAAATTCTCTCAGGTGAAAATACTTGTATATTAGGAAAATGTTAGATGTAAGCATCACGTACATACTTCACCAAGTCTAAGCATCTGCTGATGGCAGCTGCTGACAAGAGATGCTGGAGTAGACCCAATGCAGTCACTATATTATGTCTTAAGGTGTGCCATGTATCTGTACATGTACATATACAGACATAGAGAGATATACGCATATTCACACACACATAAAGAAACACTTTAAAATGTTGTTTTTATGATCATAAATGTACAGGTTTTTTGTTGGAAGATCGGCAACTAATAGCTCAACTTTCTAGATGTTAAAAAAAAATTCCACCCAAAATTCAAATTAAAGCTTGAAACAAAAGGTCAGTGACAACAAACTAGAAATCTCAGAGAACTAAGTATTCTTGATCTATTCTTGGCCAGAAGAAAGGAGTAGACCAATACATTCATATTATGTGCCTTTTTTATCCATGTCCCCCGCTGAGTAAATGATAGTTAAGCACACTTGCGTATAATGTCTGAAAAGAAAATGAGCATTTTTTTGCTGGTTAATTTGAAGTGTAGGTGTCTGATTAATTTTAATGCAGTTATTCCCCAAGAAACTGGTTTATTAGAAGAGACTGTAAATGCTGGTCTTCTTCCCTAAATGTTGCCTTTTGTACATTTTTAGATATTTTTCTTGAGGTCTGTTGCTGTTTTTTCAGAAAAAGAATAAAGCATTCTTTATCACCAAATCTATGTAAAAGGTACTTCATGAACTTAATAAAAAAAAAATAATAATAAATTCAGAGTCGAAGCCAGGAAAAAATTGAGAAG
This sequence comes from Thinocorus orbignyianus, assembly GCA_013400375.1. Lineage (NCBI taxonomy): Eukaryota > Metazoa > Chordata > Aves > Ciconiiformes > Thinocoridae > Thinocorus > Thinocorus orbignyianus. The sequence goes on from VXBW01008331.1 coordinate 172,275, forward strand.
TATTGATAGCAAATTACATTGAACCAGACATAAATAACTTTTATCTGTCTGCCTATATTTAATATTTTTTTTTAATGTTTTGACACAAAGGCTATGTGTACTTCTTTGTGGAAGGGGCCTTATGGCTATAATTCTGAGTAGTGGCTGAGGATATTCACTGGCAAAATGCCTCTTCTTTCTTGTGTAGCAAGGGAACAGCCATTCTGCCTTAGTTAAATCTAAATGTCAGTGATCATGACTGATCCTACCCAGATTTTCTGTCATCCCCACTCACTGTGAAGAGAGAGGTCAGCATTTGGCACCCGAATTAGCAGATATGGCCAGCAACACTTTGCAAGCATGTCAGGCACACTTTAACTGAATGTTGTTGCTGCTCCTTAAGGGCTGTGAGTAGGAAGGTAAAGGGAGCTCAAGCAGCTGTGGAATTCACAGATTCCAGCCACAAGTTTCATAACATGCCAAGAATTTAGCCCCCCAGGACCACTTTGACTTTTTTTTTGCCCCTTATTTTTACCTGCCCTAAAGAACAAGAGATATTCTTTGGCTGTTCTTCTAAAAACCCAAGACACTTCTTTATCTGTTCTTCCAAGGGGATGGCTCTTTTACACTGTATTCATCTCCAAGCTGGGACTGCCAATTATAGCTCCACCTGGGCTCAGGAATAAAAGATGTCAGTCTGCAGCCTTTGTCCTTTTTTGACTGCTTTATACTGCTATTACATTGATTGCTCTTTGTTTCCCTGCAAATGGGGTCTTGCAATTGCAGTCCACCTTCTTCCCTCCCTCTACCAGACTCCCTACTCCTTGTTCCAAGCTATTTTTTCTTGCCTTTTCTTCCTCTTTCTTTTTTTTTTTTTTTTTTTTTTCCCCACTATTACTATTAATTTTTGGTAGGTGTCGAATTTTGATAAGAATCACTCACCTAGCTCCGAATTACTTCTTTATTAAATTTTAAGGCACACTTTGAGACAAGCAAAGGTAAGTCAGCAGTGAGATCGACATGGATCTTATCTTTATCCAGGAATAATTCAGCACCCTACGTCTCATTGACACTTTGTGATTATGATTACTTTTAATATGATTTTTTGTTCAGTTTAGAGGCCTGATAGGGATTCTTCTGAATTAGCAGTGGATCCCTGCCCCTTTTGTGGTCTGTTCACATCTGCCCTGAGAGCAGAGCAGGAAAGCTGCAGCCAACAGTGTCAATATAACCCTATAAAGATTAATAGGGTACCTGAAAAGCAACAAGGACTTTGAGTGATTTCAAGGATTCCAAAGACTCAAGAAATCAATTTCAGTGAAAATGTCCTTGCTAATTTAGTACCTGCTAGCATTTGACACCTCTGTACTCAAGTAAGAACACAGCAATATGAAGAGGAGATTTCTGTGCATGCCTTTTGCAATCAGGATTGCAAATGAAAATTAATGCTAGATAAATCCATATGGACAGAAAGATAAATAATAGCCTTCTAATACCTATCTGTTCAAAACAAAAGCTCTATTATTATCTTTACATCTGGTGAAAAGAAACAAATCAGTAATGGAAAATAAATTACGGAGACTGCCTAAATAAGAGTGGAACGTTGTCTAAACTATTAAATCTTGCATATTGTGTAGAACTGCTGTATTGCCTTAGCACTAAAGAACCATGTAAGGCTGCTGGGGGAAAAAAAGCCCACAACTAGTCCTGACATGAGGCAATTTGGATGCCAGTAGACTTGATCTTGTCGTTGTTTGATTGCACATTAACAAGCTCATGCTAGATGCTCAAAATAGGATAAAAGCAATCCATAAAATAAAATCCCTCCTCTGATGATGTCGTAGATATTAAAATTCTGTTTATAGTGAAGATTTTTATATATTCTAATTACTTACTGGAACTAACTATTGTCAGTTCTGCCATTCTGAAAGAGCCTTAATGATGACATTATAGTTTGAATAGAATTTTTAAACAGATTTAATGTAAAAAGAGATGTAATTAATCAAATCTTAATTCTACTTGATCTAGGAATAGAGGTATGCTCTATCTTTCCCTAATACTATTGCTGTCTTTATGATGCAAACAAAGTCTAGAGTTATGAACTTCCAAAAGCAAAATAGGAAAGAAAACTACAGATATCTTAGAAGGCTGCAGAAGGGACAAAATACATAACGGCGGACACATTTCTTCTTCCAATATCTGTGAAATAGCTTATATACCTAGAACTTTTTTATAGAAAACATTTAAGTTTCATTAACACTTCTAAGATCATTACCCAGGTCCCTTTTTTAGTGTGCCAAATAATTTTCACGTATGAGAATAACAGGGAAGCAAGCAGATGAAGAGGGTTAAAGGAAGAGTGATCTGATATGCACAATTGGATATCAGATGGTACAAACAAGATATGTAAGGACATTTTGTCAAACAGTAGCAACATTCACATTGTGTTATTTAATTGCAAAGATGCTTGAGAGAAAAAGTAGCATAGTGGTCTTCTTTTTTCTCCTTCAGCTTAGTTAAGAAAAAAGTCATGTCTCTCACGAACAAGTCTGATAAACTTTGCATGGATTGCATATACACACACTATACACACAGTACATATATTGTCCATACTGACACACACACACACATATACTACAGAGTATCCATAGAGATGTATGTATAAGGATATATGTAGAGAAACATATGACCAGCAGCACACACCATTTCTTTATCAAACTACATCTCTGTGCAAGAAAAGAGAAAACTTTTGGCTGTCACAGCATAGCAAACATCATGATCCTGAGCTGCATGCCTAGGTAAATGTTTTATGTTTTAAGGTTAGCTATGCATAGCTCAAGTTAAAGACTTAGGATTTATATGTTTGAATCCTGCCTACCGTACAGCCTTCTCAGTGTGTCTAGCCTTGTGTGAGTAATGCAGGTTAATCATGGAAGCATGTGGCAGTGTGAGGACAAAGCACAGCAGTGAGCAAACCCCAGCTCCCATCTCTCATCACTGCTGGCTGCGCTGTTCACTTGTCTACATTGCCTGGCTTGGCACCATGGCAAGTTGCACCCCCATTTAAGTAAATTGTGTCTAATGAGTGAGCCTCACGGATCTATTTTATATTTACTGGGTTCACAGGCCTCATGTGCACTGATGAAAGGCAGTGAAAAACATGCTAAAGGGAAGAGAAAAAGATAAGCAGGGCAGACAGAATTAATATCTTCTGTGCTACCATGAATGGTGCCAGGAGCTGCCTTTAAAATACAATTTCAAGCTAAAATGCAGAAAGGAAACTCTCAAAAAAATATATATAACAAAGGCTCAAGGATGTTATGTGGCTCCTACTCATTTGTGCTATTCAAATAACTATTGCGTTGAAATGATGCTATTGCCAGAAAAGTGGCAGTTCCGACAGAAACATCTGCTTCTTATGAATCGTCTAAGTAATATCTATGGAGCAGACAAAGAAAACATATTTGAAGCGCAGGTGTGTGAACTAAAATCTTCGTGTTCATTACTGTATTTGCCACAGGGCTCATGCAGGACCTTGAACGTGTTGATAAATATTGCTAAGCTAGTGTCTCTTCATCAGCTAAACAAACACACCGAGAGGTGGTAGGGTTAAAACAGATCTGATCCCACTGAAGGCATCAGGAATCTGTTCCGGATTAGAAGTATCAACACACCTTCTGCCAGTTAATTTATAGGCATTAATACTCATGATGTATTTTGCAGTCTTTAGATAAATAACCAGACACGGAAAAAAGGCCACTCAAAGACCACATTTTACTGTGCTTTGTGCTGGTGACTCATTATTTTTCTGGGAAAGAAGGTCACCGCTTCTTGAATCACCAACAAAATGGCAGTAAATTCTGATTTCAGATTGTGTGCAGGGCCTGAGGGGAGGAAGGAGAGAAGAGAAAGCACTTCGCAAATAATTCCTGAGAATTTTAGCAATCAGATTTTTTCCACCTTTTTCTGCCTGTGAAAAAGGTCAAAGACATAGCCCTTGTATCTTGTCCACTCAAATTTATTGGAAGAGATCTTCTAGAAGCCACAAACCTCTACTCAGCAAGACCTAGCTTCAGCTAGGTGCCTGTGTAGTTCTTGTAGCTTCAGGTTACTAACCACTGCTGCTACCTTGGTTTGCATGAGGTATGTGAGTGTGGAAGACCAACTCCCCTCAAGGGAATCATGCTGGGGATTATGGGTCTGTAAATGGGAGAGGCTGTGAAAAGTAACTGAGACTGAGATCTGACATCTTAGACACCACTGCACCTTCTGTAGATAAGATAGCTATATAAAAGATAGATTGTGTACTACAGGTCTTATAGTTGGCCTTGAAAAGTTAGCTTTTTCTGTGATTGCGTTTCCTTTAATTTCTCCATTTTACTGGAATTATTGACCGTAAGAGATAACATCATAAACTATGAAGTATACCAAGAAAAGTAATTGCATCAAACCTGAAGTCCTAACTGGTAAAAAGAATACATTATGACTGATGTTATTGATAAATATGCATATAGTATCAAAGTTATTATTCCATAATCCTTAAAACGATCACACTTTAAGTGCCCTGGAACAAAATATCAGCTACATTAAGGTGTAGTTATCTATAGGTTGAAGTGAGTATAGGAACCTATATTTCTTCCAGTCAGAAATTCTCTTAAAACAAGATGTCTATAAAACCCCATTTTCAAAAAGGGTAGAAAGGAGGACCCTGGGAACAACTGACATGTCAGGCTCACCCCTGTGCCTGGGAAGATCACAGAACAGATCCTCCTAGAAGCTATGCTAAGGTACACAGAGGACAAGAAGGTGATTTGAGGCAGCCAGCATGGCTTCTCCAAGGGCGAGTCCTGCCTGACCACCCCAGTGGCCTTCTGTGATGAAGTGACTGCATCAGTGGACAAGGGAAGAGGTATAGATGTCATCTGTCTGAACTCCTGCGAGGCCTTTGACATGGTCTCTTATAACATCCCGCTTTCTAGATTGGAGAGATATAGATTTGATGGGTGATCTGTTCAGTGAATAAGGAATTGCTTGAATGGTTGCATCCAGAGTGTAGTAGTCAACGGCTCAACATCCAGTTGGAGATCAGTGGCAAGTCATGTTCCTCAGGAGTCTGTACTGGGACCAGTACTGTTCAGTATCTTTATCAATGACAGAGAGAGTGGGATCAAGTGTACCCTCAGCAAGTTTGCTAGTGACACTGGGTTGAGTGGTCTGGTTGACAGGCCTGAGGGACAGGATGCTATCCAGAGGCACCTGGACAAGCCCAAGAAGTGGTTCCATGTAAACCTCATGAGGTTCAACAAGGCCAATTGCAAGGTCCTGCAGCCGGGTCAGGCCAATGCCTGATACCCATACAGGCTGGGGGATTAAGGACTTGAGAGTACCCCAGCCAGGAAGGACTAGGAGTACTGGTGGATGAAAAGATGAGCCAAAAATGTATACTTGCAGCCCAGAAAACAAACCATATTCTGGGATGCACCAAAAGAAGCCTGGCCAGCAGGTCAAAGGAGGTGATTCTCCCACCTCTACTCTGTTTTGATGAGACGTCACATGGAGTATTGCGTTCACCTCTGGCACCCTCAGCACAGGAAAGTCGCGGACCTTTGGAGCAGGTCCAGAGGAAGGTCACAAAAATGGTCAGAGGGCTGGAGCACCATTCCCTTGAGGACAGTTATAGGGAGGTTGGAGTTTTTCAGCCTGAAGAAGATAAGACTCTGGGGGGACCTTATAGAGGCCTTTCAATACTAAAAAGGGAAAAACTTTTCAGCAGGGCCTGCTGCAATAGGACAAGAAGAAATGGCTTTAGTCTAAAAGAGGGAAGATTTACACTAGATCTAAAGAAGCAATTTTTTACAATGAGAATGGTTAAACACTGACACAGTTTGTCCAGAGAAGTGGTAGATGCCCCATCCCTGGAAACATTCAAGGTCAGGTTGGATGGGACTCCGAGCAACCAGGTCTCTTTGCAGATGTCCCTGCTTGTTGCAGGGGAGATTGGACTAGATGACATTTAAATGTCTCTTCCAACCCAAACAATTCTATTATTCTATGATTCTATCTCCTCAGTAGCACCAAAGTGCTTGACTTATCAGTGCGTTATTGTGTTTTAAAAGATCAATAATTCATATACCAATTTTTTTCAAAAAGCTTTTCCAACTCCAGCTCCATCTCTCAGGTTCCCTGAACTAAGTTGTTTATACAAGCACAGCAAAGATTGTGCTCTCCGAAAACCTGATAACCTTTCCTGAGGAAGGAATTGTCATTAGCGCTCCCTGAGTTCATTCTTTGTTTCTGGGCTTTGAGCCTTAGCAGTCAAACTAGTCTTTTAACTCTAGTGGATTCACAACACTGAACCAGAATCTGACCTAACGATTCCCCCCTCAAGTATTTCCTAAGCAGTGGCTAAGCTTAATGCACTCCTCTTTTCTGTATATTTTTGCAGGCAGACGCCTCTGGAATTAGATCAACACATTCATCCAGAAAACAAAGTAATGTCAAGCCAGCATAAATTATGAGACAGCAGCTCCAAATTTGTTAGGAAGGGCAGTTACACACACACACACAAAAAAAAAAAAAAAAAAAGTCTAAGTTTGCTTTTTTTGATTTGCTTTGGATTTAGAGGGTAGGTTACTAATTTCACTTCACCCCCTGCTCAGCAACTGTGAAAACAAAATATGTCATAAAATGGCATACTTAGCCTCAACATTGTTTAATTGTAAACGGAACGTAAGTGGCATATTCATCACGTTTCAAAGGCGCTCGCTGCTCTCCCTTACCCCACATTTTCCCACCTAACAGCGCTCCTCAGGGCAGAGGCCAGACCACTGTGAAAGATAAGAGTGGGAAACAAATACTGTGGAGATGGAACCCTGGGGAAGCAGGATGACAGACGGCACAGCATGACTGCAGCGACACACGTCGGGATGGGAAGGTGGAGGCACACGCCGAACCCACAGCTTCTTATCCAGTCTTGTCTAAATCAGGACAGTGTTGAAAACTCTGACTGATCTAAGTTGTTTTCTCTTCCTCTTTAATGCTGTCTAATTGGATTTTGCATGTAAATTGAGTACTTCTTTAAGCAAAGGCTTTTAGTAGCGATAGTAACAGGTTTAAAGTTTATAACTTTGCAGACAAAGTAATCTAGATCAAAGGCCAAACTTTATGAAAATTCAGTCCAGAATGTCTAAATCAACAGATTTATACAAAAGCTGACTCTTTTTCCTGTGCTGGTAAAGTTCAAATGTAACAATCTCATGAGTCACACTAACTTTCTTTCATCATCACCCACCTGTGATAGAACACCATCGAAAGAGCAGTAGACCAGCACCCTAGCTGCCCAGGGGGTATCAGATCAGGTCTGTGTGCTTATAAAAGAAGCAGAGAACAATTACTGTGTGTCTGCCTGCCATAACAGTGTCTTCAGCATCAACAACATAATTATTTGCTTCAAATCCGGTACCAAAAGGGATTTTCATCCTTTATCCTCTCTCCTGACAAGGGAGAGGACATTTAATGAACACCTGTGTTAAATAAAGAAAAGAACAGTTTGGTAGAATTGAAAGCGGGAGGAGAAGGGGGTAGGAGGAGGGCATGTATTGCATGCTTACAGACAAAATGAGGATATGGGGCAGCATTTTTGGGATTTAACTATAGTCTGGTTGTTAGGAGAAAACAAAATCTTGTGCTGTCTTGTCCATGCTGCTTTTCAGGAATGATATAGCCTGATTCTTCTATTGGAAAATGCTGGCTAGCAAGAGCCAAAACTTAAACAAGGAACCATGCTGACTTTTAAGCATATAGACAATCAGTAGTCTGTGCCTGAGCTCATTCTCTGTTTTGGTTTTATGTAGCATTATGATTTATAATTTATAATGTTACATAACACACAGCCCACAGTAATTCTCATTACTCCTAGAGTTTTCCCTTCCAACTATAAAAGGGCAGAGTGCACATGGGACACTGTGTGCTTTTTTTCTTCCATAGTCTGGCAATCTCTAATGCTAAATATTATGGGGACATAGTAGTAAGCAAGAAAACCTAAAGATAAGCACAATATTCCTAGGAAATACTGTACAGTTTCCATTCTCTTATGGATTTTTTCCTATGTAGAGTAGAGTTCCTATTCATTTCAGTAGTTTTCTCTGAGTTAAAAGGATTCCTGTGCAGATATGATGAAATTGTGAACTAATGAGGGGTTAGCATTAGCAAAAAACCTGAGTGGGTAGCATATACTCCTGATACCATGCAGCAGGATTCAAATCACAGAAATGTTGGCAAGAGTCTCCCTCTTCACTTTTCTCAAATGACCTCAGCTAAGGCTTCAGAAGCTGTGAATATGCACATGTGAGCCTCAGCTAGTTTATTTTCAAATAATCTGTCAGAATCAGGTGCTGGAAAAGTATTTCAAATTATTTTCATCTCAGAAAAGAGATGAGGAATGTTTATAGCTGTCCTTTACTTGCATATCATTCAAAATGCTATCCCTAAATTTCTATTGGGTAACACATTCCTTTTATGAACTGAAACCAAAGTGGGTCATTTGGCTTGTAAGAGACATCATTATTTTGAGCTGTGTGCTAATTAGTTCACTTCCACTGATTATCACTAATACCTGTGGCTGTATGATTCACATCAGCCAATAAAGAATCACGTAAAACCAAGAGAATGCAGATAAAAAACTTAGAGTGACTTTAAAAAGATTAAAAACAAGCTGCAAATACGGAAACATATGAGACCAGAAATGAAAAAAACCACATATTAAACATCAAATTTAAATCTGCTTTGCAGAAGGATTAAATGCTCACTGTGGACTGTGAGAGAATCCATTTCTAATGGTGAATTTATATCAGTCCACAGGGAACCCTATCAAGGCACAGCTGACTAATGACTATCATTTTTACTTGATTTCATTAGTATTTAAGTTATAGCATGAAGTACATTCCCTTTGGTGCACTGAAAGTTAGTGATTTACATACATTCGCTGTGAAGATTTTGCTTTGGCTAATATAAAAATTATTTGCTAGCTGAGAGTGTATTTTTTTCTTATGCCTACCTAAATCCACTTATTCAAAATAAATGTTAACTTTTCATACAATTAGTCACAAGACATTTTAAAAGTATGTTATAATAAAATTAAAATTATGCTGTCAGGCCTGAAATTTTTCTTTCTTGATATGATGTAACACCCTTTGTTAGGCAGCCTCTAGTTGTTTGTAACCAGATTTTTCTGCACAAGGCATACATACAATATGTCTTTTTCCTCTAGGGTGTCCAAATCCACAGCTACAGCAGAATACCATGGATACATTCAATTTCTAGACAACTGATCGCATGCATCTTTGTAAAAGAAATCCTGAACATTTGGTCAAGATGGACAGCTTTTTGAAAAGGGTGAGAACATGCTGAAAGTAAATGACTGCCTGGGTGTTACTTGCCGGCACCTTCCTGCTGGATTCCCTATCCAATTAAAAATAAAACCACTCATCCTTACCTCCAGTTTTCCCTCCCTATTCTCTCACCTCCCATCACTGCCACTCAGACAATACATCGTACCAAACTAGCTGCTCCTCATACATTTCTTCAGGCTTTTCTGCCTTTGTAATTTTACACGTACTCCGCTCTTTTCCAAACTGCTCTTCATCTCCAGCTACATTTTCAGCTTCCTCCCATAAAATGTCTGACAGATAAAACAGATACAAGCAGCATCACATCTGTATTTTGCGGAGAACTCCATTCGCACCAGCTTTCCCCAGTCTATCACAATATATCCTTTCCTAATGAGCCTTTCTGTTCAGACCATGTAAAGTTACAGCATGTAGACACTGTTGAGTAAATAACACTCTCTATTAAACATCAGTAGCAAAGTCCAAATCCACAGTATACAAAACATTAGCCTAATTATATGCTATTCTCTTTTTTATTTCTTACAATGGCCTTGCAATACTATGTTTATGTAAGGAGGTGTATCTGCAAAACGTCAGGTCTATATGCATAAAAACTTCAGGAAATCTTGGACCTGTAGTTATATTCAGAGACACAAAGGGATCAGATCAAAAACAGAGTTCAAAAAGGAGGGTCTTAACCACACGCTAAGACACTTCAGCAAAAGAACAGAAACTTGTGCAGAAAGGGGATAAGGGCATAATACGATGTGTGGAATCACTTACTGTAAACCCTAACCACGCAGGAAAGGTCCATGTAAAGCACTTTTGATTTGTGTTATTGGCATCAATTACATGTGTCAGCCAGGTAACCCCATCAAACTGGAATGCTGTAATTAAACACTGAGAGATGAGCCCGTGTGCCAAGTGTCAGACAGGCTACGTAGCCCTAAAAGGGAAACTGAGGAATGGTTGCTATTCCTATGCTGTACCTGGGGTCCTGGAGCACAGAAAGCTTAAACAGCTTGTTCAAGTACCATAAATGTAAGAGAGAGAGAAGCTGTAAACTCGGGTTTCCTACTTTGTAGACTTTTGCCTCACCCCATCATTTTTTTTCATCTTTGTCCTTGTTTTCCTTCTATGTCTTTATGTTTTTTTTGATTAGAGGAACTACTCAAGGTTCAGTTATTCCAGTAATGGAGCATTCATGAATCAAGAGCATGTAGGATGAAAGTTTTACTTGATTTTTTTTAGGATGACTGCATCAAGTTGAAATGGGCCTTTTTCCAGATCAACTGCTGCTTCTCTCCATTCTAAATAACACTCCTCTGCTTCGGTGCTCTTGACAGAAGATTGCTGCTTCAGCAAAAAGCTTTGAAGGTAAAAAAGATTACTGCAAGCACATGGTGTATTTGAGCATGTATCCTCTAACTGGAGATCTAACTCTGAGTTGGGGAGCACCTGTATCTTCATAGAGTCAGAACTTCAAGTTAATCCTTCCAAGATTTTATAAACCATGATGCAGATTCATTGTGGTTTATGTTCTGAATGGATCATAATCAAAAGATCAAAAACACATTTCCAACACTAGAAATATAAAAAGTTAGTGAAAACTTCCAGTATACAGAAACCATAAATACACTTCAATGGAATCATGCTAGGTGTCAGACCATGAAGGAAACTTGATTTTATCCATTTGATGTTGGCTTCTGAGAATAGTGGGAGTCCAGCATTTCCTTGTTTACTTAAAAACTCAAATCTCATTATAAAATTTCAGTAGAGGGTCTTTAATTTCTAAATCCCAGCACACGCATCCTCCAGCCTTTACTGTGCTGCATAGTTCAGCTGAGACAGTTCTGCCTTATGCTTCTGACTGGTACCAAATGCCCTTTAGCAACTGATGCTGCTTTCAAACACTGCATTTCCCTTTGAATTATTTGCAATACCACTGAGTGGTCTGCAGTTTGTTCTTCTACACCAGCAATTCAGTTTCAAAAATAAACTACAATATTTTAGGTTGAAAAGGAAGTCTCAAAATAAAGACTGCCAATATGTCATGTGTGCTAAATCATTTTGAAAATTCTGACCTCAAACAAAATGTATTATTAGTTAAGCACAAAGAAATCCATTATTTTAGCTTACTGCTATTTTGCCAGTCCTTCAAGTTAGATTTAAATGAACTCAAATCGAAAGAGTATGTGAGAAAGAAAATAGTTTAGTTGAGTGCTCACAGTGACTCTTGACTGCTCTTTGAATTTCAACTTCATCTACTAATATAAGAATTTGTGAGCAAGATATAAACTATCCTTGAGAGGGAAAAATGTAAGCAGAGTGGACAACTAGAAGGACTTTATGAAAATGGGGCTGAATCCTAACTGAAAGTATTTATCTTCTTCCAATTTCCATGATTAGTTGGAGCCTTTACATCTTTATTACATTTAATCATTTCATTTTCTGCCTGTATGAAAGATCAGATTCAGGTTGAAACTTGAGATAAAAAATATTTTCCCCATTATCTGCAAATCAGTACATTATTGAAAGTGGCAAGGTATGTGAATAGGCACTGCCTGAAAGTGCCGCTAGGGAGGATGACAAACCAGCAAACAGAAAGGTTTTTTACAACTCAGAAGTCAAAACAGAGATTAAGTTTCTACAGTGCCTGGTTTTGTTTAGTTTGTTTTGTTTTTCCATGCAGAATCACAGGAAGAATTTTATTCATTTGTAAATCGTGTTGAACAGCACAGCATGCTCTAAATAGTTGAAAATACTACCTATTTGTTTAAACTGTGATTAACACTGCAGAACTCAGGCTATCCAAATCTTGATGATTAATTGAACCTCATTTAATTTGCCTATTGTATTTGCAATAAAATAGACTCTAAAATCTTACAATAAAGTACTTAATCATGATTAACAGTATCTCGGTGAGGTCATGGCTCTTGGTAAGTTGATCCTGCAGCTAAAAGTCAGTAACTCCTCTACGCCAGGCTCAGTGAGGAGAGGAACCCTTGCTGAGAAAGTTCAAGAAATTTAGCAGAATCTGATCTCAAGCCAGTGAAAGACTTGTTTCTCCATGAGACCTGGAGTAGGCTTTTTTACTGGCATGACGTGTCTTGGATTCCCTGGAATATATCTGGTGGTCCTCCCTTAAACCAGATTTACCTTCTGAATATTCTGCTGTTCTCCACTGCTTATAAACAAAGAGAGTAAGGATTAATGATACTTATCACTTTTTTAATTCCATAATTAGGTAAACAAAATACTATTCTTTCTACACCTTTAGACCCCTGAGTTTTACATATTGTAATTCATCAGAAGTTCTCAATCCTGAGAAACTTATTAAGCTTTGGCTTACATGTTCTGAAACACTGGAACTCATGGCAGGTGCTCTTTTATACTAGCTCGGTCCTCTCAGCCATGTTGGATGGGAGTTCACCACTGTTGATGGGAAGGTGTCATGCAGTTATCTGGAGCTTTGGGCTGGAATTTTTTTAGTGGAAGCCCCTGTGCAGACTCTTACCCTTGGTTCATCCATGGACACCACTCCTGCCAGCTTAACACAGAGAAGTCACAGTGGCCTTTGAAAACCATGGCAGGCTTCACCTTAACTGAGAGGGAGTTTACTAACAGGATGAGCTGTTTGCTGGAAGAGGGGTACCACCTGCCAGAGACAGCCATTTCCTATTCTCACAGAAAAACACTTCCAAAAATTCTGGTGAGTTGCCACAGACAGTGTTCATGTGAATGACATCCATGGACCTTCGGCTGCTGTGACAATGCCACAAAGTATACAAAATCAAGCCGTGCTTTATTCTACTAGACAGTAATAAGCATGTAATTATATTGTAATTAAAAAGCAATTATTCACTGGCATCTACTGAAGATGTCTTTAATGGTAATTCTGAGCGTGACTACCATGTAATTTGTAGACAGAAATAAGCATGCAATTACCCTGTTAGTAACACAGTAATTACCAAATACATCCAAGTATCTTTCTGTTTTCTGACATAGAGTTACTGACACCTGCAAAGCATAAATTACATGCCAACTACATATGCAGCTGCCAGGTGATGTACAGTAGAATGCAAAGATGGCAGATATAATTTCAGAATTAGGGTCCAATTCATTAGAATAAAACCAGTGTAACAGATCAGTGAACAGTACTCAAATTTGAAATAAGACCAAGCCACTGAAATCCACAGCATTGTAATGGCTTAAAAGAGCTATAAATCCGTGCTGAATCAAACCCAAATCTTTGTATGGCATGATGGATACAATAAAATATATTGTCATATTCGCAAGTCTGATCCTTCCCTATTCAAAACAGGTTCTGCTGTTCCTATCACAGATAACTCACGAGTGACAGAACCTTGCTGTACGCCGAGCCTTGTATGTCAGCTTCTCACCTCTATCTTATGTCATTGCTTCAGTGACATTTCCAAATAACAGGTTTGACAGAAGGTGGGCTCCAAGCAGAGGAACTTACTAGGTGAGTGGAAAAGCAGAAGTAAAAGCCCCCAGGCAAAAAATGCCATAAACATTTCATAGAAAACACCTAATACATTGTTTGAAGTTAATAATGTGTCATCTTTGTGACTGATCCAGTTTACACTTATTCTTGTGAAGCGGACCTTCATGCTCTGTTCTAACAAAGTGCGTGTTTATTCTATGTAAGCGCAGACTTAATCTTAAGGTTGAGACTGGAAACCAAATCATATTTCTCAGGTGCTTAAAGATAATGTTTATGTAGACTGCCACACACTTACAATCTCAGTCTTGAAACTTGTGCATCTAAATCACACACAACACCAAAAGATCCTTGTCAAATATCACACTAAAGCACACTGAGAGCTTAAGTTTAAGACAGCTTGGGCTCCAGAAATTAATATGAGCTCTAAGTGGCCAGAAAGCTTAAATATCATTCCAGTTTTATACAACACCCTACAAAAAAAGATCTGTGTTTGAAGTTTATTTTTGATTAGTTCATCTAAATTGAAAATAGTCTTTGTATTCCTTAAAGAAAGGACCAAAGAAATAGAGAAACATAGGGCTGCAGAAGACCTCCTGGATCACAAAGTCTAAACCCCAGAAAGGAAGAAAAGTGATTAATTGCAGCTAATCTGGTGTGATGCAAGACAAAACACTCATGCTGGCAAAATATAAATATTACTTTCCATCTATACTCCATTTTCCTTCCTTAATCTGAGAAACTAAAATTCAACAACACACACACACAAAAAAGTATGTCTGTTATTTATTCAGACTTCTGATTTCTATTATTACTACCATTTTGCTTAACATTTGCCATCTCATTTTACATGCTCAATGAGTTTCTGCAGCAGTGCCAGAATACAGCCACTTAAAATTTGCAGCAATTCATTTAATGTTCTGTCATCCATCAAAATTTATAGCAATAGTGACTGGAGATGCCTGAATCCTATATAATGAAACACAAGGCTATTGATTCCAAAACAGGATGATGAAAGGGGAACTGGTTTGTCTTTCAAGAAAGTTGTGGAGGAAAACGTGAGCCATCTAAAAGCAGTCATTTGAAAAAGGAGCAAGATAAGGCCTCCCTGCCACACCGCTGATAATTGGGAGTGATATAGATAATTAAAGGTTTCTAAAACAGTTGTACTGTGGGAGTACTGCCATCCTTCTCTTCTCTGTCCACACTAGGGTGTTTCAGGGTGATTAATTGCTAATTGGCAAATGTCAATATGCCCTGGGGCTTATTTTTCTGAAAACATACAGCTATTCCAGTTACTGTCATTAATTTTTTCTTAGTCTTGTTTGCAAAATCATGCTAAGGGTGGTGTTCATGTCCTATAATTTATCTAAGGTTTCTAGAAAACAACAGCTTGCATTCTAGCTGCTGGCACTCTCCATCAAAACTTTGAATTAGGTATATAGAAGGGTGATAGTTGTGTCTGGAAGACTAGGTTGCATGAAGACGGTACCTACATGTAAATATATGACTATTTGTTTGCTCAGTTAGACGTGCCTAAGTGCCATGAAAGCAGGACCAGAGAGTAACCTGGCCACCAGCACTCTGTGTGTGCTGCTGATGTAAATCACAAAAAAAAACAAACAAACAAAAAAAAAAACCACCCCAAAGCAACAAAAACCCACCCATGCTTAATGAACTGGTTTCCTGCCACTGTGTTACCAAAACAAATAGAAAGACACTAGAGCCATGGCATGGACTTCTAGGGACAACACAACCATTTCCCAGTTCCTGTTGCTTTGTTGTATCATTGTTACAGTTCAGCTGTAGTCCTTTTGGAGTTGGTGTGGAGGTGGCTGCTCCCCTGAACTAGAAAACAAAGTCTTTTGGCACTAATGGATATCTCTGTAGCAGTGTAAACGGAGAGGTCAAAGGTTGTTTGAGCATGATAACTGTTGTAGAACATATATATATGATAAGATCCTTTTTAGTTATTTTTGAATATTTTATGCAGGCTCACCGTGTTTTTTAAAATCAACTAAAGCAACTGTGAACACATATAACTAGGTTTGCATGCAAGATATATTTAGAGAATGTGATTATTTAGACTCAAATTTCCTGTATGCTTTCTTCAGATTATTTAATAAAGGTCAAAATATATTACTGTGCTCTGACTTGTAGAAGTTTCCTTCCAGAACTCCGCTGAGGAAAATCACTTCTCCGTTGCCTGCTTTTTTGCCTGTTACACTGATAAACAAAAAACTTCATTCTCCAGAGCTGTCATGCTCTTATCTTTCATGTGTATTAAACTGACACACACAAAAAAATATTTCAGAGGGAAACAATAGAAGTGCTTCATAACTCATCCATAGTAATTGTTGTCCTGTTGAAATCTGAGGCCTTATCTTGAATTCTTGGACCCATGGCCTACAGGTAACAGAGAAACTGGAGCACAGTAGTCTTCAACATACAATATTCTGCTCAGTGGTTTTCCTGCAGGGAACTCACCGTGTACCCTAATACTAGATTTTGCCACTGGCAGAAAAAAATGGAAAGGAAAAATGACCATTTCCAAGGTCTCAGCTGCTCTGGTAGAAAGAGTTATTTACATTGGTTAAAAAAGTCCGGGTGGCTAGAGGGGAAACAGCAACAACTAAACAGCAGTTCCTTTTCCCTCACTTAGTACAAGATTAAATGCAAGACTCATCAAGCCTGACTCAAACTTCTCCTTAACCACCTGCAGTTTTATGCCTCTGGGACCAGCTCTGTTAAGAAGCCAAGGCACCATGCCAGCATGGGTCTTCTTCAAGACAACATTGCTTTTCTTCTAAACTTCACATCAGTTTTAGAAGCCAAACCTTATTCTTCCCAAGAGCGCTGTTCCTCAGGAAGGAAGCTATACCAGAAGGGAGTCCTCACAGACTGAAGGAAGTTCGTTGGGGGAAGTGTGGGGGCTCCAGAGCATTGAATAGGTCCAAGGAACTGGTTATAATGAATACAAAAGCCCACAGCAGATAGGCGTAAGTACACAGAACTTGGTGGTGTTTTGAGGATCAGGCATGCATAAAGAACTTCAAAGGAGGCAGATAATAAGTCATCGTTGTTGTTCTTATTATTGTTATTGCTGTTGTTATTATGTTAATTGGATCAGCTAAAAGCAGAGCAGGCCTGAATTTCTCCTGAGCCTTTTTTGAGTTTTAAAAAAGCTACCATTTTCATTCACACTTTTTTCATCCCTTGTTCCTACATATAAATCAAGAATTATCTGCTATATTACCAAACATCAGTATAACTGGAAGACAGAGAAAACAGCTGTGTCTTTACATGTCCTAAAAGGAAAGATAAGCTACACCACACACTGTGTTACCCAACTGTTCATTTTGTCAAGTTTTAGTGCATAAATTTAACAATGAATGAGAAACTTGTGACCATACCTTTGTCTGAAATATGTCCACATATAGTTCACTATACTTTTTCAAATCTGTGTCATTTCACTATTTCCAGCCTATTCAGACTCCATTTCTTATCCTTTCCATTATCTCCCTGCAAAAATGGATTCAATTGGGTCACTACCGTGTTCACATCATCCCCTGGGATGCTAGACACCTGGATTTTTAGGACACTAATAAATGTAGCAAACTTTCATTGCTTTGTATGTCCAAATCCAGAATCCTCAAGATATTTCCCAGTATAAATCCATGCTAGCCTTATGGGAGAGATATTCAGAGCTATTTTCCAGTTGATATTTCCCAACTGCTTGTGTGGAACACTAATGCAGTGTCTTCCAACAGCTCAAACAGAGCAGCAGGCCATCACATAAGCAATCATATCAGCACTTGTCTTCATATCCTAACAGAACTGGTGCAATCATAATCCCACAAAATACAGCAATGCCATACACCCTTGTGGCAGAAAAGGGGCGCAGGGTTTGGTTTGTTTGGTTTTCTTTTTCCTTTTCAGCTTGCTTTGAAGTGTGATGGGGAGCTTACCATGAACTTGTTTATTAGTTATAGTTTACCCCATCAGAAGGGCAGTCTCATGGCAAGGTTTTAACTTTACCAACATGCAAAGGAAATTCATGCAGCCTTCAATATTTTCCTAAGATATTTCCAGGGTTGTTTAAATCTTCATTACCTAGATTTGGGAATCTGTTAAATAAAATTAAGTCTGTTCCTAGCATTAATCAAATTTGTTGAATTAGCTGTCATTGACTTATTAACTAAAGAATATGGCCAACCAACCAAAATAAGTTTAAGTAATTGTTTCCAAAATGCACAGACATTTGGATTTACATAAACCCATATAGGACCCTTTAAATTTATATTTTTAAGTAGTTGAAATAAGTGAGACAAGACAACCCATGGTTGTGTTTTCTTTTGTTTATGCACTTACATTTAGTATGCTTTTGTACATTAAGGCTCTTCACTGGTGAAATACAGCACAGCTGATTCACAGCTAGAGCACCTGAATAAGTGATGTTCAGAAATGTAACTTCCTGTTGCAATTCCATTTCATTTCAGATTAAATTATATGAATACTGCAGTCCCAGAAACTTTTTATATCACCAAAAGTAGGAATAATAGACATTATTTTACTTTATCGTGTTTCTTCAAGTAATACAGGCATTTGCACATAAAGCAATGTATATCATTTGAATAACTTATCGTTATAACAGCTGGTTTGTATTGCCCTGAAAGAAAACACCATAAATCTGCAAACCCAAACATTGTGAGCAGATTTGCTCAGAAGGAAAATAATGCTATCCTCAAGACCAAAGCTTTCAGAGAGCTGGAAAATCTGCAATGAAGATGCCACAATAAACACAGGCCTGTCGTGCCCTATCTGCTACAGAGCCTTTGCCAAAATGGCCTCTATTGCAATTAAGGAAACAAACCACTCAGATTCGACCTAGCGTTGATGACCTCTGGCATTCTCACCAGTATACTGTGACCAACTGATTTTAACAGAAGTAGGCAATGAACATTCAGGACACCAGCCACTTACCAGCAGCACACAGCAAACACTCAGGCCACCTTCAACTCTACATTAATGCTGTCTCCCTCATGGCCCAACTGGTCCACCCCTGCTGACAGTAAATACAGTAGCAAGTACTTGGGGAAAAAAGTTCACACTGCCATAGGATCCAAACGCTGAATTCCTCTAATCTCAGCCATGTGGCTAATGCCTAAAATTAGCACACAAAAGCCACTGTACCAAACACAGAATGACTTAAAAGGCCCCTGCAGTAGCATGAGACTGACATCCCTGTCATAATTAAAATATAGCTCTAAATTGATGAGTAGGTTTCATATTTGGTTTTTGCTTTGTGTAATAATACAGTGAGAGGTAGCCAGTGAATCTGACTCTCATATTACCAATTACTATGGTCACTTGACAGCTAAGCTTGCAATCACCTTCAAATTAGAGATCCAGTTTGAAGCCATGCTTTGCCCCAGATCAAATAATCTCCATGAGAAACTCATGTGCAAAGGTTGCTTCTTCCTTTGTGGTTTGGAAATAATCAGGACTGTGGGTTCTATTAAGAGTAGAAAAAAGGGCTGTAAGGCTAAAAGATGCATGGTTTAATTTTGAGTGCAACATGGATAGAGCATAAATGACACATTTTATTACAAGTGTACACAAAATAAGGAGGTGTATTGACAAGAACACACACAAAACTGAATTAGGCAAGAAGGACTAATTTTCACCTTATTTGAGAGAAGCAGGGTGTTAATGAAACGTACAAAGAAGAAATTGCGCTGTGACAAGAGTGTCTAAATATTAGGGAAAATTAAGAACCTGTTAATTCATTTCAGGACATCTTTACCATATACATTTTTAAAAGTGTTTTTTTTGTTTTTCTTTCTTTTTAAAGACACTTAGTAAAATAAAGCTTTTTGGCCATTACTGAAATGTACCTGAAAGCTGATTGCTTTGGGAAAACAATGAGATTTGTGGTTACATCAGTCAGGATACAAGTAATGGAGACAGAGAACAGGTATTTTTCAAGGAAAACACAGTATTAATACAGGCTGTACAGGAAAAATCTGCATCTTATCAAGTAGTAGAAGCAGATTCTTCCACATAAATCTCAGCACTATAGTTTAATTTTATGACAGTATTAGTTTGTTGTACCAGCTTATCAATCCTCAGCTGCTCTGCCAGGAAATTCACATTTCAGCTTTGGTAAGAACAGCAAAACACTTGAAAAAGAAACAAAAGAAGAATAGTTAAACGTCTGTCAATGGAGGTCACAGAGATGCATCTGTCTTCTTTAAGGTAGAAGTGGAGGATAGGAAGTGTGGGAAATTAGTTCAAATTCGCAAGTTAAAAAGCTGACATTGATGTGAATTCACCATAGGGGCTCCTAAGACGCTCAAGGCTCTTGTCATGCAGTGAGTGGTTCAGTGCAATGCAAGGCTGGAAAAAGAGAGGAAATAATCCTCAACTTGCAGTGCCCTGCCTCAGTATGAGTTATTTTTAACAAAAGAGGGAGAGAGAAAAGTACAATAAGGTTTTTTCCAAAATTGCTGCTCAGCAAACCACCTAAAAAGTTCTCCAAGCCCATTGCTTAAAGCTGATGATCCTGGATCTTACAGGATAATGATGAAATGACTCAAGTCCAAGAACCACTGGTTTCTTTCCAAATAAGACATAAGGGTTCCCTTGCTTCCAGGCTGGCTATTCATCCATTTGAAATCTTAATTCTAACAAATCTTGCCTTGTATTGATCACCCATGTGTTTATAGTTCAATTAAAGTACCATATATGGCCATAGTGTTCAAAGAATAGCGTCCACTACTGTGATCCACTTGTAATGCAGCTTTTAATCACAGGAAGCTGCAACACTCATCAATAGTACATTGAAATTACGATTTTCTTTTCTTAGTTCTTGTCATTGGTAAGATAAATGAAGCCTCTCTAGTTTTCAGTCTTCCTTCAATTTGTAACAGACTACTTTAAAAGAAAATATTAAACCTTGTGTGAAAAGTCTTCTGATTCAGATTAAAGAAGCATTTAATAGCTTACCTTGCCAATAGCAAAGACCTCTGGAGGAAAGGAAAAGAAGAATGCAACAAGACAAAAATTAGTTTTTATTGGCTTTAAAGCTGCCGAACGTTACAAGGCTTTGTAATACTTTCATCAACCATCAACATCTTGGCTCTGGGGTAAAAGACCTTTGATAAAGAGAGAATTCTCCCCAGTCACAGAAAATCAGAAAAACACTAAGGAAATTTCACTTCAAATATAATCTTCTGATACTGAATTTTAAGGAAACTGTCTTGTAGTTTATCACTGTTTTCCAGAGCTTTTACTTATCGGGGAGGGCTACTTTTTGTTGGCATTTCAGTCCACTGTGCTATAACATCTACCCTTGCGAAAGATGGTATCATAAATCTCAACTATTCTCTTGTCCTAGTGGGAAGATATGGTGAGATGCTGGCTTTCCTAAAGCTATGGAGCTGGGTCTGTTGTTACCTCTCTTCAGTATTCCAGCTTTTTTTCCCCCCTGCACAAATCCAGAAGGGTAATGCATGCACAGAAAAATTTGCATAATTTAACAACTTAGATTATTATAGTATTTTTACAAAATAGTAACTTGTTGGAAATTAAGTACACAAAATACAAGACTTCAATTCACAGATCAAATCTGATCCATGTCAGTAATATCCAAAAGCTATCACCAGCTGATGGCTCTTTACTGTTCCTGTGACAGCTATATCCCCAGGACAGTCTGAACGTCACCAGTTCCATCTCGTGGAAGCAACAATGGATAAATGAACATTAATTTAGTTCTCACACGCACTGACACTAGCATGAACTAGGATGAAAACGACATTTTGAAAAAATAGCAAATCAAAGGCAAGATCAAAAATCCATTGCTAGCCTCTAGGGCTATTACCAGAAGTACTCATTAATTCTGTATATTTTCAGAATTAGGCTTCTGTGGGACTTCTTGCTTATACCTAGCATAAAAAGAGATGTGTGTCCTAAATTGGTGGTGCAAAACGTTTATGCTTAAATCTTGTCTCATTCAAAAAAAAACTGAAGCAAATTCATAGCTTAGGAATTTATATTAGTTCAACTTATAATCTTTTCTGACATCATTCTATATAAGGACTTCCTCCTCTTTCAAATTCAACTTTCTTTGTTAAGAAAGAGAGATTCTGTGTTGAAAAGTACCTCGATTTATCAGTTTGCTGTAAATAGATATGGTGACTCACCACCATACTTTAACAGGAATCTATTGTAAAATTGTCCTTGTCAAATATTCTTTCACTTGACCCGTCACCCAATGAACAAATAAAACTTCTAAGAGAGAAGTATTCTTTCCATCCTCTTGAAGTTGCCTAGGGGAAACTTAGGTCGAAGTTCATGGTATCTATGAGTGCATGCTAGTCCCTGCATTTTTTATTCGGTCCTCAATTCAAGAGGTTTCAAAATGTGAGCTGAGACACCAGGGTAAGTAGCAGTTCCTCAGTTGTCTCTGGATATGTATCTGCATAAGCAAACTCACTGTCCAACCTGTAATAACAAAACAGAAAGATAAGGTGCATATATTTCAATGCATTGTGTGGCAATCTTCCCTAGGTTGCGTATTTGCATAATGGAACATTAGCTATATAATCAGCCTCTTTTAATTGTTTACTTTTTCCTCCGGAAAGCTAAAGTGATTCTTTCTCACAGAAACCCTATTAAATGTACACAGATTCACACAGCTATGCCATGAAGTGATTTTCTCATACAAAGTAATGCTTTGTTTTTCTATAATATACTATGAATATCAAAGAAGAAAATGGTTCCATAATAAACATGTATATCGTTCCATGTATTTATACTCCCTAGAGACAGAAAACATACAACAGGCGTGCCTTTCCTGTTACTTGGGTATTAATTCTGGAGACTAATCACATCTTAATATTTTAAAAATACACTTGGTCCAAAGAGACCTGGACTCTAGCTGGTGATAAACAAAAACATCCTGTTTCTGGTTTCGCGGCTGTTCTCCCTTGGTAGTTTAAATGGATATAGAAACCATCCTGGGTTTTGGAGGGGTACTTCAGAGCCATCATTTCAGGACAAAGGTGAAGCACCTTGACTGAACAGCTTTGAGTTGTCTTCCTATTCCTCATAGACGGATAGGGAAATTTACTACCAGCTGTGAAAATCAGATAACTGCTGATTGCTCTCAGCTGTAATTAGAGATGAACGTACAAGATTGCCATGATCACTCAAAGGTTGACAGAGTGCATGTTCCTCAATTTGTCATGTTTGAGGGATTTTTTCTCAATTGAGTCATCATTGTCTTGTGTAGGGCAAGAAAGGTGCAATGATCCTTTTTATTTTTTAATTTTTCCACCTTCAGATCTCTTTGAAGTTTCTCAGGTTTAACAGGTGACAAAACTTCCACTTGTAAGTTGAGCACCAGTGTTGTGCTAAGCAAGGAGTCTTAGTAAATTTTAAATTGGTAATGAGAACATGACACAGATAGATCCATATCCAGGATCTATCCAGGACAACATCCACAGAGTCCATCAATAACAAAAGCATTTTGTCAAAGTGCTTTATTTTTTGTAGTGGATAGCGAGGTTTGGCAAACATAATATATTTACAGCATTTATTTTAGTATTCACAAAATTCTAGGGAAAGGAATTTGTCTTTCTGACTAGACTAGTTTCTCACAGATCCAGAATAAACCATGAAAAGAAAGGAATGGTCTTCCTTATTTCACAGGTATGGTCTACTGTATTTTCCACCTTTTTAAGCCTGCATAGAGTGGAAATAAAAGACATACCTCATTAAGTTATGACACCAAGATATCAAAAGAGAAGTAAACTCTTGTTCATTAACAATTGTACCATCACTGCCATGCCCTTCTCTTTTGCAGTACTTCCTCCTTTCTCATTACATCTATATTTCTTCTGTCGAGAGTAAAGAGGGAGAACAAGATTAACCATGTGAATATGTATTATTGTATAATACCCTGCCAATTTTGCTTAGCAAAAAAAAACCCCTCCGATTGGAGTTTTGATGGAGAAAAGAGTGCAAAACTCAGCGTTCAGCAATGACACTTCCTACTAAAATGAAGTGTTGGAGTCAACAGATGATCTTCAGAACGAGATTAACAGCTTGACATGTCTTGGCAGTTCCAGGAAACTGCAAGTGTATGAGTCTGACTGCACAGCCTTACATATTTGTTTTTCATAAGAAACATTTGTCCCAAGAGGTGCTGTTTCTATTTCAGTATTTTGCTGTATTAGTCAAGTGAACACACCTCTCTAAGAAGTACCTTCAGCTGCCTGGTTGTCCTTAGGAAGGCAGGTGTATTTCCCATATAAGTGAATCAGTACTTACCTTAGAGATGCATGTAAAGAAAAAGAAAGATACACTTATTTATACCTGATGTGGAAATTCAGGGCATACTATTTAAAGATCTGGAAACAGTAAGATGGAATATATTTTTATTTTTAGTTGAATGTGACCTTCCAAAGTACCAATTATTTCTCCAGATAGGTTCAAAATATGGTATCTCCATTGTATAAGATGTCTTCAGTAACCTACAGATTCTCAATGGCTCCACTTGTGGGAGGTGGGGAGGGGAGAAATATTCTTGTCAAATATCAAAGAAAAAGGGGAATAAAATCTTGTGCTAAAGTATTTTAAAAGTTTATGGAATACACTTTAATAACATTAAATATTTCTAAACCATACAGATTTGTCTGGCTACATACGAAAAAATAAAATACAAGCCAAGAGATTATGAAGAGGGTATAATTACTTTTTTAAACAATTCAATGTGGTACAGCCAAAGCCGAGTTTTTGTTTGTATAAACTCATCTTTTCTAAACACAGTGTTTAATAAAGACAGAGAGTTGAGCAATTATTTCACGTGCAAAAATAAACAGATAGCTATTAAACAGAGCAAATATTTGGTTTAAAAAAAAGAAAATGTTTTAAAATATTGCATGTATTTGCAAATGTTGTACATATTTACTTATCCTTGTTTATCTACAGTATGACCAAATTTAAAATTGCCCACATTCAATTTAATTTCTTGTTTTGAATTCAGATAAGCAGCATTGAATTTTCCTAATTTGTTTACAGCTGCTGCTTTGCTTAACTGACATAACACAGTAACCAGCTTATAACAGTCTCCACTCCACAAAGATATAATGAGCTGAGGATGCTGGTGAGAACCTGGAAAAGCAGTGTATCTTATTTTATTTTGCTTTCAAGTTATGTTATAATCAGGATGGTCGAGCTGTATAGTTCTTTTTTTCTTGCCTCATGTACTGATTTGTCCTGAAATTTTTCTAAGTGTTATACCCCAGTTTACAGGTTTTGGTACAAGACTACGGTATGGAAATACATCAAGTATAATGTATTTATAATGGAAAGTTTATTTTCCTTTTTGTTAGCATATTTGTAATAGTTAGGGTTTGTCAGCCATTGGTAACTCTACCACCATAGCAGCGATCTTACTCAGGGTCTTGTGAGGCAAAGAAAGCAAAAAATCTTCCTTTGGGTGTCTTACTTCTTTCACAGAAAGTTTAACAGTGAGTGGAGAAGAAGAAAGAAGGCAAAGTGTCAGAGCCAATTATTTCCCAAAATAAAAACAAACAAACAAAAGCAGGATAAAAACACAGCAGCACATCTAAAGGATTTCTTATATTGGTTATGCCATAATCAAGCAAAACCACTATAAATATAGTTGAGATTAGCGAAAGAATATTTTCTATCTCACTGAAGTTAGTCAAGTCAACAAAATGGAAGTGTCAATAGCTTTGTAAACAAGAGTAAACCAAAAAAGTTGATACATGAGGAAAATAATCTTCATTCATTGTGTGCAAAAGTGTAGATTTACTTCCATTGTCAGTGGTTTCAGTTATAGACAAGTATCTGAATCCTGGAAGTCATTTAACTTTTTAACTCCTGTTTAGCTTTTGACTTCCCAGAAATTTTTATAAGTGGGAAGTTAATACCAATGGGAAGTCAGGACTTACACGTGACAAGGTGAATTCCTTCTTCCTACTCCAGGAATCTCATGATTGAAATGACAGCAAAGCAATCTAAAGCCAAGATACAGAAATGCAACAGGGAGGTAAAGAGGAACAGAATGGGCTGGCAACACAACCAAAAATTGGAACTACCCAGTTCCAGGTCACTTGAGACAGTCTTCAAGTCAACCTAAGGGAAAATATCTTTAAGAGAAAATTATCCTCAGATGCATCTGCTCCTCCTAAAATACTATCAGTACTCAATTCTATTCTAAGGTGTTCAGCAGCAGATAAATTGACACCTGCCCTCCTGCATTTCACATTTGTATTTAGTAATTCATCATTTTACACACGATGCTGAGACTGTCTAATATTATCACACACCAATGGAGATTTTTCTGCCAACTAGTAGTGATTAACAGAGATACTTTTAATAGTATTGCTACAGTACAAGACTTAAGAATGTAACTGTGAGGTAGATGATCAGCTGCTGAGGATTTTCAAATTTTTGCCAGTTATTTCTCTTTGTGCTTTCAGGAACCATTACTAGAAAACAGAACTCTAGGCTGCAGGACTGGATAGCAGATGGTTTCTGCTAATATAATCAATGCAATTAGTAAATCACATGCTTTTTTATTTGTCTGATAAGAAAAGTATTGGCAATTCCTCAAATAAGGCAGATGAACTTCTATTTCACCGTAATACAGTTAACTTTTTTTCTAATAACTTTATTCATTTCTTTGTTGGCGATTTGTGGGTGGGGTGTTTTTTTAAAAAGCAACAGCATAGGAAAATAGCTAGTCTAATATTTCTATGTTTAGTCAAAATTGATTAAGTTTCCCTCTCTGTTTCATATCCTTTATATATTTGTGTCGTAAGTTTCCAATTAGAGTTCATAGGCACATTTCTTTCAAACCAGAGAGAAAACTGGTACTAACCTGGTTGCAAATCCATGCTCTGCAACAGATTTCCTGTTATACCTGACATCTAAACATTTTAGTGGATCTGGCTTGAATTGCCTTGTCTCTTCAGCTCATAAAATTTAATATACATCAAATTAATTGCAATGCATCAGAGAAGAAAAGAGGGATTGCCTGGTATGGCTCGATATTTTCTTCTCATCATAAGAAGCATGAGTGGAATGTACGCAACATGAAAGTTGAAATGCTAGAAGTTATGGGAAAGATATACATAAAGGAAAAAAGTATTTAATATATTTAGATATGTTTATGCAGTTACGTGTACATAATGTACAGATTATTTTGACATCGAATGTAACCCATTGTCTTGTCTTCCTCTAGTTTACAGGGTTTAGTCTTTTTCTGTAAGTGGAATTGTAACTAGGCAGTTTCTGAATACAGAAAACAAGAATATTAGCAACCCAGAAAAATGTCCACATAGGTTTACTGAAAAGCCTTAGTTAGAAAATGAGAGAAAGATCATGATAAATACTCTAATACAAGCTAAAGTACAGAGAGAAACACTTCTTGTAGTCCTTTTTCATAAACTGCTTTGCTAAGCCGGCAATGAAGCATACACGTGAAATTGGAGAGAGATGTTTTTAAAAATGTTGAAAGGAAATCCTTTACATACACAAAATTCACATGTAGGAGTCTTTGTCAAAAGGTTGGCACTCAGGTCAAAATCTTAGGGCAATGTAGCACAGGACTGAACATTAGTAGGAGGACAATGAACAACCGTACTTCCAGTTAATTAAGAGTAACATAACATAACCTTGGCTTGATTAATCCTCAGGTTTCCAAGCACTAGTCATCACCTGAGTGGTTACAATCAAAAAAGAAACTTTCCATGTAAGAAGGTTATTGACCATTGCAAGTTCTTAAACTTGTTTCTAAAGCACTTGATATTGTTGGCGTTGTAGTATAGACCGGTCTGAACAAGTACAGTATGCCCAATGTTATTATATTTCAAAGTAGAATGTGCATTTATTTTCAGATTACAACCTTTATTATTTAATTTTTGATAAAAGGTATGTCTTTTATTTTCAAAATCCACTATAAAACTCAAGATCCTTTTATCCACAGGTTTAATTATAATAAGCTTCTTGTTAGAAAAATCTTGTATGGCGACGCTGTCTACTCTATAGTGTTATTATTTGTTCAAATTAAATCTTATTTTGTATTTATCCATCTGAACTACTTTAATGTACATCTGTTCAAAATATGTAGGAGAAGTAAATGTTAGGAACTTATTATGTATTAATTTCTTGCAGTACCTTATCAGTCAGACAATTTTGATCTGTACGTGGGGAGAGGGGGTAGGGGGGGCAGGAGAGAGGAATAAATGTAAAAATGTGTTCCTAGCATATTTTCCAAAAATTCACAGAATGAATCACAGAATGATATGGGGTTGGAAGAGACCTCTAGAGATCATCTAATCCAACTCCCCTGCCAAAGCAGGTCCTCCTAGAATAGGTTATACAGGAATTTGTCCAGTTGGGATTTGAATGTCTCCAGAAACAGAGACTCCACCACCTTTTTGGGCAGCCTGTTCCAGGGCTCCTCTATACTCACAGTGAAGAAGCTCCTCCTCATGTTTAGATGGAACTTCTTACGTGCAACTCTGTGCCTGTTTCCTCTTGTCCTGTCACTGGGCACCACTGAAAATAGGCTGGCCCCATCCTCTTGACACACACCCTTTAAGTATTTATAGGTGTTGATCAGATCCCCCCTCAGTCTTCTCTTCTCCAGACTAAAAAGACCCAAGTCCCTCAGCCTTTCCTCGTAAGACTGATTCAACAATAATGAAAAAGTACTGTTTTCTGTAATAAGTATTATGAAATTTTCCTCATTTAACAATTAGAGTAATGGAACTTAGCATCACTAACATCAAACTACTTCTAAACTAACTTTGAGCCTGATAGCTATTTCCTTTTCCTCTTACACTTTCTCATATTACACCACTTCCTCCATTTTATTCAGCTTAACCTGTATATTTAAGTAGTACAACAGATCCTGGCCACTAATAGTTGCAACCTACCTGTGGCTGCACTTTCTGACAGCCTCAGTCTCAGCTGATGATTGAGTCGTTACCGTCAAAACCACTACACCTATCTCTCACTAGTTGAATTACATACTTCAGATATAAGAAAGTAGAACATTACAATTACTGTGGAATGTAAACAAGATCAGTATATCTTGCATATGCCATGATTCTGAGGCATGTGCTATCTGTCTCTGTGGTCTTTAAGAGCTCGTGTCACCATTTTTATTATGAACTGCAGCTGTATGTCTTAGAAGGTGTGGGACTGTGATAGCCCTCAGTTACTGTAGAATGGCATTGCCTGTCTTCTGATCAATGCTTTAGCTTCTCTCTTTCTTCCACTGGCTGCCTTTCATTGCCAGTGAGAGAGCTGTTTCCTACATGCCTGAGGGAGAGAACTGTATCCACAGAGAAACACCTGAGGAACTTCTCCGTATGGTGGTCCTGGGCCACAGAACAGCTTGAAGCAAAGGTCAGGAACTGAAACACAGCTTGTTGTTCTGTGACAAGCTAGTCTCAAGACAAGGGAGAGTTTAATTATTCTGGAAACTTGTGCTATTGAGGAAAGACAAGGTTTTATGACTCCTTACTGACTAGGTTTTCCTGAAAGTTGACAGCTTCATCACAGGCTCCTTTGTGCTTTCCAGCTGGTCCTCAGCATGAAACCTGTTCCTGGTTTTGTGTTCCCGCAGACACTACGTGTTCCAAGAGATTCTTCAGAGACTGCTCTAATGGCCCTGCAATTCCTTGTGAGATGGTTTTAAATCAAACAGCATTTCTTTAGCATATGTATAGCAAAAGAGAGAAAAGAATGAAATACCAGACAAAAATAATCTTGTCTGGGTGCATACTGTGGAAAAGAAAACATTGCTAGGCAATGCATATTATGGAAAACTCACCTACCAGGTGCTGAAATATTCACTTGGATGTGCAGCGTGCTATAAGACAGTCCTTTTCTTAGAATATCAACAAAGCAGCATGACACTGTCTGAAGGCAAAAACCACTCACATGGTTTGGCTTCAAGATCACCTGCTCTAACAGACGTTTGGGGCTTTTTGAGTTCTCACAGCATTTTAGGGTTGCAAGTGGGCTAGCCAAGTTAATTAATTCCTTTGGACCACATAATTCATAAAGAAAAATAACATTCCTTTTCAAACAGCTGAGGTCTTGATTTTTTTAAAGTCCCTCAAATGTACAGACATGAATACATTTCTTTTTTATGAGCCTTCTGGCTTTCACTGTAATACTATTATAATGTTCTTTGACAACTGACATCATTAGCATATCCAGCTCATTGTTCTTACCTTACAAGTTTTCCAAACTAACATTAGGCAGCTAGCTGGAAAAAGTGTACAATGTAATTAATTACATAAACCTTCCAAATCTATATGAAGAAAGACTGCGAATCACAGTGCCATAAATACTTATTGTCACTTATGCTTAAATACCTTTGACTTTAAGACATAATCACAATGGACAGTCAGTTTAATGACCCTGAAAAACAGCTATGATATTTACAGAATACTTGATAGACATCCACAGTTTCCTTCCTTCCGGTTCATTGGTAATAGTGGCAAGGTGTCTGCTCAGGGGCTGCTCAGATCTCTATCACTAACATAAAATGTAGTGGTTTTACATTAAGTAGCTTGCCAGAAAGGGAAAAAAATGTCTTTTTGATAGAGCCCTATCATGTGCCAACCATGCCACATTGGTGCCACATGCCTCTTTTCAAAGGATTGTATCAGTCCATATTTAGCTACAGAAAACAGCTTAC
Organism: Thinocorus orbignyianus; assembly: GCA_013400375.1. Lineage (NCBI taxonomy): Eukaryota > Metazoa > Chordata > Aves > Ciconiiformes > Thinocoridae > Thinocorus > Thinocorus orbignyianus. The sequence continues at coordinate 202,861 of VXBW01008331.1, forward strand.
ATATTTCTTGTAAACAGCATATTTTCAAACCAGAAGTGTTGTGTATAGCTGGTTAACACATAATAAGAAGAATGGCAACTCCTGAATAAACAGCGTGTGAGTATTCAAGAAACAAATGGGTCTTGAGAAAACATAGGTACACTAGCTGAACCTAATACATGAGATTAAAGTCTGTGTCAGGAATTGGAAAGTCTATTAGCGATAGACTAACATACAACTTGTGCCTAACTTGCATTTTCATGTGCTTCTAGTTTTGACACAGTATCCAAATTGATATGATTCACATTCATTTTCTGTAGATCTGCCTTTCCTTGTGTAAACTGCATTCTTCAACCCTTTTCCATACTCTTATGTGAAAAAATGGACAATTAATACTGTACTATTGAAGGGGGTAGGACAATGGGGATAATTAAAACCTTACCAAAAATAAATTGTCCTTGGTAAGAGAGTAAGAGAACAACTTTACCTATAGGAGACAGTAGTCACCCATCTTAATACACTGCTGGATAGGATCCAAATATTTGGTGATGAGAACAATTGCAGACGAGACATAACAAGATCTGAGCCACCACTCAACAAAAGTTGACCAGATTTATGTCAACATATAGCATCAATGTAAGGTGCTCACCTTGATATCAAGGTGTTATCTGCACATTATTTATCCAAATTACATAAATGTACATTTTTATATGGAACAAACACATTCTTGAGACAAATGAATACATATCTGAATGGAAGAATGAGTTATGCATATGTTTACATCAAAAATCCAAACTTCCTGCCTAAAAAGGCAAGGCATTTAGAACTGGTGTTTAGGTCCTGTCTGCTTTAATGCAGAACAAGTTTGGGCTGCTTTTCAGGAAAGAAATTGTTGTATTGAAGCCTGCAGTAAATTTTTGTTGGTCAGATGGAAGAAATATCAGGTGCTCCTAAAGAGGAAGGAAGTAGTTTTTCCCCAGATAGCTCAATGTTTAACCAATCCTTTCAATATCACTGTAATGATATAATTTCCTTTATATCATTACAGCTGTACCTCCAGGAAGATAGCGTATTTGTGTACTGAATAGTCATATGAATGCTGTCTGCTGTGTTACATCTTTAATTTTCAGACCTTCTTCTTCCCTTCTCTGGCAGATTCCCAGAGTATCCCCTACAGTAATTTGCAAAATATCATCTGGCCCAAAACAAAGTTCAGTTCTCCATCTCTTCTCCAGAGCTCATGAAACTGTTTATCCAAGACAGTTTTCTCACTAACACTCAATTATTCTAAGAGTTAAGAATCAAGTCCCTAAAAGGCACCGCTATTTTTAGATATTACAAACTCCTATTACACAATTTCAAAAGTATTAGCCTTATCAGCTGTTCTTCAGTGGAAGCGGCACTTATGCAATTATGCCCCCCTTCTCCTAAAAGCTTGCAATCCACATAGCAAACTAAAAAAGCAATCCTGAAATGCTTGCTTTTCTTTTCCATCCAACATTCTTCTTTCAGTAAAACTGCATTGAACATTAAATGGCAACAATTACCGCATACCACTGAAAAGGCAGACTATAACCGTTATTTTTTCACCATGCATTAAAATTTTAGCACAGGCACCTGAGCAAAACATAGGTTTGCAACTGTCACAACAGGTGCACTGTATGCAGAGGTCTATTAAACTAATAAAGATTAGTAAAGTAAGTGCAAAATTGTATAATGCTGTAGGGCCAGTAAAATGTCTTCTGAAAGTATAGCACTTATGACGCTGTCAGCCTATTGACTCGTAAGAAATAATAGCTACCTTTCCTGAAAGCTGAAAGTACTCAGCTTCTCACAAGTCCCAGCTCTTGATGAGATAAATGACAAACACCTGGATTCAGGAGCAAGTCTTTACTCCCTGGGCACCTGGAACATCAGTGCAGGGACTCCAGATAATGCAGAAAGGGCTGTTGGGTTTTGCTTGATTTTTTTTCCCCACACAGAAAGGCACATGATAGACATGGCTGAAACTAAGCCATATTGAAATAATGAGCATGTTTGCTCTGCTTATGGCTAAGTAGGAAACCCAAAAGACATATTCCCACCACAGAAGATAGCAGTCATATTGTAAAAATTTATCAGTATTACTATATTTACTAGAGAGTTATTTTCTTGTAGAAATTACATTTTTGTGACTGTAAAAATTTCTCTTAAGAAGTGTAATGACTTTTCTAGACGTGATATGAGTTAAATTATGTTCATTTGTCTTAAACTCTGCTAATAAGGGGAAAGTTGCTTATTCTCAGTAAGTCTGCCTCTTTTATTACTCCCTTTCTAATTACTAACCTCTATGGTCACTTTAAGTGGTAGCTTAATGAGAGGTCCTCATTATTATGGATTTATCCTGAATGCAGACAGAGGCAGCACATACAGTATCTATGAAAGACAGGCCTTTTACTAGGGATCAGAGGATCCACACCAGAAGAGCAACACCCATGACACATAATTGCCTCCAGTGCAGAGAGCAGGTTGTGAGAGATATTCACCTTACTTTCTCCCTGCTCTTCTGGAGCAACCACACTGTCAGCCTAAATCTAGTAAAACAGTTGAGATAACCCACAGGTCCTGGCTGTGTATTTTCTTATTATTGCACCTATTCAGTCTGAAGTTGCAGTTGCAGTTGAGTATTGGACAAGGCATAGAAAGCCAAGTCTCATAAAGACAAGCTAGTAGAGCTTCAAAAAGCTGACAATACTTTCACTTCATTTGAGCTCAGCACTGAACTTGGGCTTTTTCAAACCGTCTCTGACTCATCTCTGCAGTCACCTAGTTCCCAAGTGCTTGGCTTCTGTGTTTACACCAGCCTTACCAGAGCACCACGCAGATGTTTGACAGCTGTGGGCCACTCTGTCAAAGTGCTGCCACCTGCTTCTGTGCCATGTAACCGTACATCCCAGAGCAGGTTAGTCACTAAATTTCAGAGCCCTCTACAGCATAAACAGAGTAATGGGATTTCCACCAGAGACAGTACCAGAGAAGATAAAAAAATAGTCATGACAAATGCTTCTCCAAACTGCTTTGAAAATTGTGTCCTGCATTAAGTTAGCAGCATAATCAGTTACTTGCTTTGTATAATATGGATGTGCTTGTATATAGACACATAGTCCAAACTTCAGAGGAAAAGCTGCCATGAGTTAACATCCTAATGTTCAATATATCATTCATGGAGCAGAACTCTGTGCACTAAAACGCCTTTCACTATTAAGGAAAGCATGAGCAAATTGGCTGATTAGCATAAATGTAAAACTGTGTTGTCTCTTAAGAGCTATTATTATCCTTTCCAAATGTAGTTGATTCTGTTGCTAAATTTATGAATTCTTTTGATTATTTTTTATATATATAAATCTTGGCACCTTTATCAGACACACCACGATTCCCAGTAGGTGGAAGAGCCCTGAGCAAATATAAAATGAACTTTTAAAAAAATATATGAATCTGGGGAAAAAAATACAGCAACTGAGAAATTCAATTAGTGTTGGTAAGACTCTCAAATATACTTTGGACTGGGAAATTTGCAGAATTTAATCCAGTGAGATTTTGTTATATCTTGATACAAACTACATAAAGCAAATAATAAATTAGCCTCTTCAGTCTTTCAATTCTAAAATAAAACAGTGGCCCGCTTCTGGTATAGAATAACTAAAAAAATGTGTAATGATGTTCATAAGACTATTCCCCTTCTAAAAATAAATAAATAAATAAATAAATAATCAGACCATTATCACTGAAACTCAAATGTGCCAATCAGCTCAATTCAAGGGACCCTTTCCCATGAAGAGGCAAAGAAGCCCTGGCACAAGTCTTTTCATTGACTTAAATAGAACCACTTGAATACAACTGGGCCAGAGCTTTTTCAGCACAACATTGTAAATTATAAAAAGATATACTGTACTGTGTCTGTGCCATTAGACATAGTTCAGCTGTTGAAAATTGTACTATTGGTAACTTTTATCATCCCGTGAGAATGTATCTAAGATAATGAAATCGTCCATTACCCTTTGAGATTTACAAATCTAACACCACATGCAATGTCTGCTCTCCCTTCTTTAAGTTAATATAGAGAGAGACGTCTCTTTGTGTGCTGAAAATCTTTTCTCTCAGCTCTCCATAATTTTAGGGGTCATTTAGTGAAGAGTCATGATATGATAGAATCCTCCTCCCGCTGTAACTAATCTAATAAGTATCTAACATTTTAGGTAGTACTATGCTATCTGTATTACTGCTCAATGAGGCTGCCACTCATCCCGAAGACAAAAACCAGACTGGCAGGGAAGCAGCAGTTTGGCTTAACTTCACATACACGCCTGTCGGAGAATTTCAAATCAGTCTTCATATCTTTAGTGAGCTCATTCATTCAGGAGAAACAGCCTGGGTTTGGCAACTGATTTTGGGAGTACATGTTTCTCTGATGTTCTAGGGAGTAGTAATTTGTGCCTTGTAAATTATACAAAGTACCTATCAAGCAGTAAATAGGTACATGGAAGAGAAGGTCAGTAGCTTTCATTCAGAATGAATGAACTGATGAAATAATCTTCTCTGATATTTTAATGGCTCCACTCTGATGCATTCAAAAGGCAGACAACATAATTTTTATTTTTTTTTTAATAATAGTGAAAGATAGACCCTTTTCAACTCCCTCTGCTTGATCAATCAAATCAAGTTCAAACGTTATGCATCCACCTGCAAGGCTCCTCATAGCTCTGTCCTGCAGTATTAACTTATTTCTCACTCTCTCCTCTCCTGTCCCTTTCAGAAGCATCAAGCTACTGAAGTTTTTCGTGAGCTTTTTCCCCCTTTCCATGATCAGCACTGCATCATCTTTCAGTTTGCAGAATAGCATTTGTAGTGATATTCTGATTCTATTCTTAATAATTTGCCTGGTGATATACACAATATAATCATGAGGCTCTGTTATTGGATATGTTTTGCCCAGCAGATTAGTGCTACCTGTTGTCTCCAGTGCTTACAGAAACCCTTTGTCGAGGCTTGATCCTATTTGCAGAGCAAAGCAGCATTTTTTTAATGACAGGAGGATGAAAGGAACAGGTTAGCAGCTGTGTCCAGATTGCAGCTCTGTAAATCCACTTTTACAATCTACAATAGAAGATTGGAGGGTTTCAGCCAGTGGTCTGAATCAAAGCTCACAACTCTGGGATTTTATAAGAAGTTTTCAGGAAGAGGCTACAGATTATTTTTTTTTATTTTTTCTTTGTGGAAGACATTCACAGACACCTTCATGTGGGGATCAATCCTAGCACAGAGTGAATTCTGTTTTGACTCACAGTTGTTGTCCACTTTAAATGGCTTGCTGAGACCTGGGCAAAGACCCAGAACTCTGCAGGTCACTTAACTGCTACTACAGAAAGTAGAGACTGAACCCTCTTCCCTGGAAACCTCAAAGAGATTTGTCTTGAAATTTCTGATTTTCAGAGTTTTTAAGAGGCTACTGGTTGAGTAAGGACAATAAGTTCTGTCCTTCAACCTATTTTACAGATGCAGGTTTCTTTTCAGTAGGTTACAAATTAAATTCCCCAACACACACAGACTATTCAGTAATTCATCACAGCTTTTTAATCATAACTCACAGTATGTGAAGTAGTTCTCCACAGGAATGAAAGATTTTCAGAAAATAAAGTAAAGATACAGTTTACTCTGTCTTTGAGCAAAGGCTGGACATGATGGCCTCTTGAAGCCCTTTTGATTATTTCTTTAAGATATTTACTCATTTTTCCTCCAGTACATTTTTGTGAATACAGGACTTCAAAAGACTACTGTTTACTGTTTCCCAATAGTAAAAATATTCATCAGGCAGCTTCCTTTCAAACTCAGAGATGTTACCCAATTATCACACTCATCAGGACATCTAACTAGAGGTTTGAAGCCTGTAATAAAGATAATCTGCAAGACAAACCCTCACACGTTCACCACTCACTGTAGATGACTTCTGCTGTGAGCCACTTCTATTTCTTTTGATAAGAAACTTCCCTGGGAGACGAAATAACAGGTATGCCTACTTACATGCTGATTGTCTACATCAATACACTGAAACCTGTGGGAGATATGCAGCACAACAAAATTGCTTACAACAAACAGCTTTTTAAAGAAGTCTGCATAACTTCCCTCTGATTTCTCACCTACTTCCCCACGTGCTCCCTTCTGGCACGTAAGTGGAGCCCTTAGATTACAGGGAAGGAGGCCGAGGAAGCTTTAGCAAAATCTAGGATGCTAAACCTCTGGATTTCTCAATTGTCTGGTCCTGAAGCTTGAATTCAGGCAGCAGCCAGCTCATACTCAAATTCCACTAACAGATATTATTATCAGTGTGCAAATTGAAAGGGAACATGGAGATGACCTGCTTTAGATAGGCAGCAGAATGAAAAGCAGAAGACAAGGAATAAAGGACACCTTCAGGAAATGCCCACTGGTGTTAACTGCCTTCCCTGTGGCTGGTGCCTATGTTATTCACAAACTTATTCAAAAAACTAAGTATAAATTTGAGGATTTAGATCAGTTCCACAATTAGAGAGAGAGAGGGGAAGGAAAGCATTGTAACATCCAGATGAGGCTGCTATAATTTAGTCAAATCAAGGCATTCCACATGGTTTGGTATTGAGGGGAGGATTGCTGGTTTGTTTAAAGAAGGGAATGAGTTCTCAGCATTTCTTATTTACTTTGTACTTTATTTACACTGATATGCACAAATTATTACATGAAAGTCTTATACCTGCGGTGCTGAAGATCTTTTGCCTGGGATGGTTAAAAAATAAAGTTAAACCCAAATAGCTTTTGCTCTTATTAATCTTAAAACACAAATTGGGTAAAACATTCTGTGTTTGCCTCAAGACAGTGCTTTGTAAAGACTATTTAAAATGACATAGGCACTCTTTCCTGGAGACCTCCTGATGGCTCCTGACATTTCAACCTCATAATGCACGAGGCCGGTTTGTTTTGTTTGTGCAATTAGTCATGTTATTTAGCAATACAAAAAGTGCTTTTTACACTAAACTCGGGGGAATAAAATATGCAGAATTCATGAGATACAAAACACATAAAAATTCATTTCCTGAGCAGAAGTACTGCAACATTGTATAGTAAAAACTATTACTTTTTTCATTGTGTTTGTAATAAAGAACTCAAGCAACCATGCCCTTCAGGTCTGGGCTCCTCACCACTTCACTTGAACTCAGCCTCAGCGTTCAGCCCTGGCATGTGAAGTTAATTACTCTGGGCACTGGGGCTCTGAACAGAAGAATGACCCTATTTGCAGCTCCGTGTACTATGTACCACGCTACAGTGAATTCTTTCAGAACCTACACATCGCACACTCAGTGGCTCTGAATGGACTAATAATTCTAGCACTCCGGAGGAAAGCTCAACTGTCATCTCATTTTCGCAGGGACACTTGTCTTCCCAGGTAACCGTTTAATGGGGGCTGACATCAGTCCAGATTCAGTCACTGTCACCCTCCCAGTTCAAATGGCATGAAAGTCCAAGGGTTACAACTTTCAGAAACCATCAGGCAGGAGAGCAGGTTTGAAATAATTTCTGAGCACAGATCTAATGATCCTGGGGCCTTCATGATAAGGCCATCGGAATTATGTAGATACAAAAAATCTGCACTTGCAAATGACTCCTCATCTACAGAACCAAACACTGTCTGCAGGAGACCTGGTTTACATAATTTGACAAGATGGCTGACTCACTGAGGAGCTAAATATTTTCATAGAAACTGCGTAGCAGGGGAAAAAATAAAGTAATTTAATAAAAAAGCCTATTAGACATGATTGCTTGCCAAATACCTAACTAGTCTCAGTTACTGTTGGGGTGGGAAATTTCAGCAGCTTTGAAAAATACATGAGAAAATACACTGACCCTCCACAATTGAAGAGAAAGTAACCTACATGTGCTGAGGTGGCTGGCTTTATCTGACATAATCAAAAATTATGTCAGATGGTGTGATGTATGTCTGAGCAGCAGTAATATTAATCTGGAAGGAGAATAATATAAGTGAGGAAAAATCTGTGCCTGGTAAAAATCAATTGCAAACCTGACTCAAAGAACAGAGGCATTTAGTTTCTTTAGTGGGATTTGTACCATATTATTTGTTAACATCATCATACACCTTTACCTTGATGTATGTTTTTAAGAAGTCCTTATCACCCAGCATTTTGAACACTACCTATAGGAAGCTGAATAGTTGCTTTGAAGCAGAAGATGGGAGCTGAGCAGTGATTTCTTGAGATATTATTTTGTTTTATTCCAGTGTAAGGCAATAATTTTGCAGATTCTTTTGATTTTTTTTCTTCACTCCAATCCTTCTTGGCTTCCTTTTTTTTTTTTTATTTCTTGATGTTGGTTCACTAATTGACTTATTTATTCATTCATTCATTTAAGTCTAACCTAGGTTATTTTGCAGCTTCTAATTTTAATTCATCAGATATAAATTTTGCATAATCATGTAGAGAGAACAGAGCACAGAGAGCAGCTGTGACTTGCCTTCTTAATATTGACATAATTCTACATAGGATAGGAAAATAAATTATAGATTCAGTTTTGAACTGATAAGGTCTAGATTAGTCATCTAGGTCATATTTAAGCATGGCTATCACTTGCTAATATTAATTCACCAACATTCATACACAGATCTTTGCTAACATAACATCTAGCTCTAGAAGAAGCAACGGATTTGACTGGGTCTAGATAAAAACACACTTGATCTCTTAGTGATACATATACATGTGCCAGAATGGGTTGCATTCAGAGGTGAATAAAGGTAAATCTAAAATAACATTAAGGGTTCTACCCTTTGGCACTTGTTCCTGTTTTTGTACTGTCCATATCAAGCAACTCTCTATGATTTCCAATAGAACAAGGGCACTCCTACATCTTCATTCAGATACCACGTGCTCAATAGCTGAAGACAAGTAGACTGGTTTGTTGCAATCAAAGGGTACATCTTTTCTGGTTGTTAACTTAGTAATATTACCATTTTTTTCTATCAGTATTTTCCAGGAGCCAAGAAACTGCAAGTATTTTGTTTGTTTCTTTTATTTTAAGAGAATGTGAGGAAGCATGATGTCATCAGCAAAAATTTTGCCTGAAACGTTCATTAGTTCTAAAAATCATCTCCCCAATCTCCTGAAGTATTAGCAAGTACAGAATCCTCCTCTTTCTTTAGATTATTCATAAAATAAAATATTCTGAAGCTCTGAGCCATTTCCCAGCGCAAAATCTGAAGCTTCAAAACAGCCCTCCATGAGGGTGACACTTTAAGAAAGTGAGAATAGGTGAGATCTGGAATGGTTTTGCCTGGATTGACAGTTTAATGTGCAGAACTTCTATGTGACCCAGACAGAAAAAGAAACGCCAAATTTTTCCTGACATGCTCTGTGAAGTCATTAGGAGATTTATAAAGAGATGATTTGCCTATTGAGACACATGTTCTTCCATAAAATATTACTCAGTTGCTGCAATATTAAAAGAATTAAAGTGGGAGTTTTGATGCCACATTTCTTTATTTTCTCTCCAAAGTGTAAACCTCCTGTAATTTCTTTTCTTTACTAAGGAGCTGCAGCACAATTCATATTAGAAATTTCCACATTAATCTCTGTGAGTTTATGTCCTGCTTATTCATGAATTGTGATAGTCCATACTGATCTCAATAATTACACTTTTGAGATCAACAGTCTTCAACTTAATATCTCTTTAAGATGTGTTCTTTTTGATTATTTAGTAGTCATTATAGTCTGCACTTTGGTCAAATGATAATATTTCTTTCACCTGGATAACTAAAACATTAAAGGTAGAGAATAAAGACTAGAGGATTTCAATTTACAGCATATGATACTTCTAGGAGAATTTTTAAGATTAACATTGACTTGTGAACATATTCCTGAAAGTTTTATATCTTTGCATATTTCAAAACTGCCAGGTAGATACCTCAATAATCATCAATAATATTGAACTAATTATATCATCTGATGAATTCCAGCTTTCCCTATTCCTGTTGAAAACTGACCTTTATTTTTAATGCATTTGTAACTGTCCTAGTTTGCTTTAAGAAGCGAGGATTTTTTTCTTATTAAATAAAATCCGATCACGTAAGTATCATATTCTGTCAAGCATAAACCTTATTACTCATTAATTAATATTAATATTTTAGCCATTCCAAAGGTTTTTAATGCTCCAATTAAGATATGTAATCACTTGATGGATTTAGAATATGTTTAGGATATTTAAATTAATGAATTTGCTGTGTCACTTACCAGCAGATTTTCAGGGAAAAGTCATCTCATGGGATCTAATTACAAAGAAAATCTTTCTAAGTACATTGAGATGAAGTGTTTGAAAAGTGATCAATAAATTCCAGAGTTAAATTCAGGTTATGTCATGCTTTGTGTGACAAATTCACTGAACCTTAAAATATGCATGGTTTTGAGATAACGTTGGAAGGTTAACTTTAATGAAAACATACTTGCGAAACTGCCAGATTATAGGAGAAAATCAAATGCCATCTATCCATAATCTCACAGAGCAGCTACTGAATCCAAATGAAAGGCAAATTCAGTGTTTTAAGAAGATGATTTGTGAGTGTGTTCTGCAGCAGTGCAGCAGTTGCTGATGGAAAGATCCTTTGCAGTTTTTCTTTTCTGAAACGGCTGTAATTGAGCTTCAGAAAACCATAATCTGGTTAATGTTCTGAAATCTCCTCATTTCCTCTAAAATAAAACCAAATTATTAAAATGCAAGTGTAGAGAAAGAAGTAAGTCACAAGCAGAGACCCTGCTAGGGCTCTGAACTGGGGATGGGAAGTCCCCTCAGAGCAGCATACAGACATGGAGTTGACCATTCTCAGTATGCTGTGGACTTTTTACGCACTTGAACTACTTTATCCCTTCTGTTCTCATCAACTTTGCTGATGAAAGCAAAAGGAGTATTTTCATGAGAACTTTCCGTTTTAGCAAACCGTTGTGCCAAAAAACGCTAACTTCCTAGGTACACAAGAAGATTGTTAATAGAGACAGAGATCCTCTCTTTCTAATACATATTAAAATGTGTGTCAAGCCCAGTGACTCCGCTATCCAGCCCAGTGAGAACCCTAAACACAAGGGAGTAATTCCCAGCAGAGTGGTGGAGACTTGCCTTTAGGTCCGGTCTGCAGAATACGTCCCCCCGGTTTCAATATGTTTATGCCCACGCAAAGTGTAAATATGGTAGCATTAAAAGTTGTATAATGACAAGTCTTTATTGAAGCATACAAAATCTACCACTGATTCATGGAATGTGCTATTTCTGCCAGGAATGAAAATGATGTGTTGATTTCAATTGAACTATTCTTACTTGCACCAGCTGCAGATCAGGTTCAGGATATGTAAAATTGCCATTATTAGACATAGTGCTTACATATGACTTTTTTTTATTATTGCTCATCACTGATGGTATATACCCTTTTCTTTCCTACTGCCTTGGTATTTAGAGAGATGAAAAATATAAAAAAGTGGACATTTTATTGCCATGTTAGTCCTTTTTCTCTTTGCTCTTAAGAATACTGAGCAATATGTTTTTTTCCTACATGTTTTTCAACTCTATTATGTATAGAGCATCAAGTTATATTCCCAGAATATAGACAGAGAGGCAGGAATAAAGTCAGTGAATGTCAATAGCTTGGTTTGTTTCATTTTGTTGTTGTTTTCTTTAAAAAAAAAAACAAACAGTGTATATCAGAACAAAGAAGAAAAAAGGAAAAAGAAAAGAGAAAAAAAGAAGAAAAAAAAAAAAAAGGAAAGAAGAAAAAATAACAAATAGGGAAAAAAAGTAATAAATAAAATAAAAAACAAGGATGCTGTTGACAGGTGACCAGAGAAAATAACGTGTTGTAGGAAGGTTTTCAGCCCTAAGGATTTATTTGTACCTGCCGGGTTAGAAATAGCCAAAGAGCAGAAATAATGATCAGACAAATACACAGCCACAAATAAGCCTGTGCCATTGCTCCTGGCAACTGTTCATTATTTAAAACAGTGCTACTTTGAAGACAAGCAAAATGCTTGAGACTTGCTCTTTGTTTAAAGGTAGTGGAAGGCTACATTTAAAGATCGAGAATCCTGAGAGATATTTGAAAGTAAAAGGCAGTCTTCCAGAAACATCTCTTGTGATAGGTATTTGGAAACAGGATGTGATTTGTTTTGAGTAAATCAAAAGTGTTCACAGAAGTGCAGGTCACTATATATTAGCAGTTCACAAGGGCTTGCATCTATCCGTGTCATTTTGGTGCCATTTGGTGCCATTCAATTTAAATATTGGTATGATTTACATACTCAGTGGGCTAAATTTATTCAAGTAATGTAAATAGGCTAGTAAATGTCACAGTTTGTTAGAACAGAGGAGGAAAATGACATCCACGCAAGCTTTTGATCATATCCACCACAGAATGAATCAGGAGTAGGGACAACCTTGATTCTGCAGGATTGTATGTGACCCTTCATACATTCGCAAAGGTTGTTTGAATATCCCACAGGCACAAATATAACTAGCCGGTTCACTCAGGGAGTAAATATCTTTTATAGTGTCATTGAACTGCTAATTTAGGCATTGAACTGCCTAATTTCCACCATGAAAAAATGCGCAAGAAGTTTTCAGATTGGCTTAATCTTTTTTATTCTGGCTACTCTGTATTTCTATTAACTCAACATGCTCGCCTGAAGAACAGCAAACTGCCCAAATACACAAAGAGGGGAGCTTCATGCAATCTGATGGAGCAAAAACATTTGCTGCCTTCTTTTTCTTATTCCCTTTAATTTTTGAGCCACCACATTGCAACCCAACAGTTTGTCAGACTGACACATCTGGTTGTGTTACTGCCTGATGTGATGTGGCACAGCCCATCAGGTACTTGCGAGTAAAGTTCTACTTCTCGATTTTGATAGCAACCACGCAGGCCCAGCACAGGCTGCTTTTAGTGACATTATTTGCTTTGCTTGTTTGGTGTCAGACTAACACTTATTTGAATGTTAAATAACCCAAGCAGAACCAAAGTCACACACTTGTGATGCTACTTCCAGTATCCGTTTCTCCCTCTTAAGGCTACATGGCCACACTATTATCTAGACCCTTTAGTTTTAAAGAAAAACAAAAAAATCATAAATGTACGTTTTTTCCAAATTCATATTGTGCTTACTAATACATGCCAAGTACACCATCATATCCAGATACCCCACAACATTACACAACCATCAGTGCTTTTCTCTTCACCTACTATGACTATTTAAAACTCAGTTCCTCCAAGTCACACTGAATTTACAAACACAAAAACTTGTGCAGCTGAAGAACCCCTCTCTCCCATTGCCTTTAGGTTTCAAGTGAATAAAAGCAAGTCCATGTAGTTTCAAGTCCCTAGGAATTCTCTCAGCCTCAAAGAAAGAAGCTCATGCACTGAGATGACAGCATACAGGTAAAACCAATAATTGGGAGATAATATACCAGCAGAAACTTAGGCAGTTGAAATTATTGCATTATTTTTATTATTTTCAGCTAAGAATGGTGTTACATAAATTAATTATACCTAGTATTTTTTTATGGCAGTTTGTACTTGGTCCCAGACTTCTGTGAGTGTCAGTGAAAGGATCACCTTTAGCACACGGTCTAAAGGTTTCTTTGTAGTGAATAAAAAAAATGTATTCAAGTAATATTTTCCCCCTTAAAAACAAATATTTAAATAATTTTGACCTTCTCTTTAATTATGTAGAACAGTGCCCACTTGCATCCTCAGATAAGCCCCATACTTCCAAGATCAGGTTTGCACAAGGACTGCAGGCAATTCTGAGCAAGTGTTTGAAGACCTCTGAAAACGTGCCTAACGTTACTTGCCTCCAGGGTGGTTCTCAGAGTTATACTCTCATCAAGTGCTTATGCTAAAGAATTACCACTATTATACAGGAATGAATTCTGAGTGGCTTCAGCTGAATTAAAAGAACAAAGGGAGCTTTTTTTTATAAATTTCGTAAGGGATTTTAGTGGGTAAAATGCAGGGAGGGGGACTGATAGAATGGCATAGATCAGTTCTGTAAGTAAGATAGAACAGCAGGTTACTTGTTTCCAAATTTAATTGCTTTGCTCTGGGAAAAGAAGTTAGGGTAATGTTTGCAATGAAAGCATTTTTTGCTGAAATCTCTTCCCATCCATCAATCTTTTCCTCAGTAATATCAGGAGTTTGTTTCAATGAGCTCCAAAATCTATTTTACTGTTGTAAAATGTAGAAGCAGGGATTACTTGGGGTCTGTTTCCACTTCATTTGATGTGTGGGGTTGTTCTTTAAGAAATGAACCCTTCAGCTTTTCATTGCCTTGCAATTGCCTAACTTAACCACGGTCACAAGGACAAATTGAGATTTAAAAGGAAATGCACGTAGTTCCAAGGATCTGCTGTGCAGTTGCATGATCTCATCATCCACAACCTCATCCTTTTCCACAGTCCTTCACTGATTTTGCCACTTGTACTCCCAACTGTCCTTGTCAAACAGGGTGTAAGAAGAGGACAAGTGCTCTGTCTCAGTCATCCCACAAAGCACAGCTGGAATCTCCAGTACCAAATGCATTGCAGAACAAGAAGGATTTTTCTTTTCTCTTCCTTCTGCCATTTAGTTATTAAACTAACAGGAATGCATCAAGTGATAAGTACAACAGAGGTAACTGGAATCAGGTCATTAGTGTGCTTTCAGCAGACTTAAGAGGTATATGAGGAATGAAAGCAGAAGCAGACCCATATAACAAGAGTGGTTTAATCGACTTTTGGGGGCCAAATGCGGCTCTACCCGCTTTCATTGACTTTTATGATGTTACTTCAGAATGAATATGGTTTGCAAATAGATTAGTCCTCTAGGAGTAAACAACTGCACCTCATCAACCCCTATTTTGCTTTCTGGAAAACCGGTTATTTCTTGAGAGCATGAAAGAGGGCATGAAACAAAAGGAAAAAGAGCAATTGCCAGTCAAGGTGGATATAATTAGGCCTAAACCGATGTGATAGAAATTAAGTGCCTCATTTTTTTAAGATAGCAAACTGTGCAAGATATAAACAAATTAGAGATTTTTTGGTGGTTTTTTTTACAGTAATAGAGGCTCCTTGGAAAGTAAACAAACAGCAAGCACTAGGAAGGTTTATGTCACAGCACTAATTAAAATCCCAGCCAAGAAAGAGAAAAATACCTTGGATTTAACAAGAGCAATAAAAACATTTTTAAAAGAACATATGGACAAACCTTCTAACAAGACACTTAGATTATTACAGAAAAAAATACGGAATAAATACATGTGTGCAGAAGGAGGAAAATATGTCCTAAATGAGAATTTAGAATTAAGGAACAAGGTTTCTGGGACAGTTTTAGCAAATGCAAGAATTAAGGTTCCCTTTAAGCATCTGATCTCCTCTTAGTCACACTCTTGGAAACACTCTCATGGCTCCAGTACAGACCATTACTGGGCCAGATTCTCCACCTTTACTAACTGCATCTGGAGCTGTCAGCCTGTGACTCCTCCAGGGGACAGAAAAGGAAAAAACATCACAAATCTCACCAGAGCAAAAAACAGTAGAATCCTTCAACATACATCTGTTAACTAAACTGGAACAAGGGAGGTGCAGATGAATGTTCCCTTCTCCAACTGTGCAAGAGAGGTGCTACTCTCCAGCAGGAGGACAGTAACAGCTAACAGACAGTGTATGGAGCATGTTAACCTCTTCTATCACCTCGTCAGGTTGCAAAGATTAACTAGAAAAGCTGAGTTGACATGAAAGTGCTCAAACACTCGCCCATTTAAACACAAAGCCCCCACAGTTTTTATGAGGCTAAATCTAAGCAAAGTCTGTACCAGTGAAAAGAAAAAGCGAGCAGAAAAGAAATACATTTATTTTGAAAGAAATTCATTAAAAGTCATGATTTTTTGATGAATAGTGTTTGTTATTTGAATTGAATTGCTGAGCATCTTTAAAGCCTTCTATGACACATTGGTTGAAATTCAGCTATTGGTCTATACTGTTTCATTGTCACTGTCCATATGAGTCAGGCAGTGTTATCTATGGTTGGGGTGACCATGAAATTAATTCTTTATTTTTATTCACAAATACCAAGTTAAGAGTTAATTCCCTCAACACTTCTTTTCTTTTTCTTTGCTTTTTTTTTTCTTTTTTTTTTGTGAACTTCTGCAAAATCAGTTTAGTGAATGTTCCTGTACAATAGACACTGAAAAAATGTAGTCCAAGTTTTGTATGTTGTGTGTGTTAAGGTACTCTACTCATTCTAATCAGTAAATAAAAAACCAGACATTTTGGATAGCTGGACTCTAAATCACACAAACAGCAGAAAATAAAAAATGCTGGAAAATAATTGACTTTAGAGAGGGAATACTTAATCACATTTGGATCACTTTATAATTTTTATCAAAGAACCATTAACAATTAACTGATATTAACTCTGTATTTTGATGATGAATACATAGTTTCCAAACCAGAATTAGATTTCAAAACAGAGTGAAAATTGTCAGGTGTAAGATATGACAATTAGAGAATTATTTCTCCTTGATACAGCAATCATACAACACTTTAACAAATTGGCAATGAATAAATGGGGAAAGGAAAGCTTTGTTGTTCCAGGAGGCATGCATTTTCCAAAAACTGGGGGGGGGGAGGGGGAAATACAGCTCAAACAGATGAAAATACACAGTGTTTAAATAGAATAATTATAAAAAAGTAACATACGTACTAAAAGGTAAAGTCATTTTATTGACAACTAAAAGTTTCTTAATTTAGATATTAGAAATCAGTGATTGTACATGAAGACCTGGTATTTCCTTTCCTTTCCTTTCCTTTCCTTTCCTTTCCTTTCCTTTCCTTTCCTTTCCTTTCCTTTCCTTTCCTTTCCTTTCCTTTCCTTTCCTTTCCTTTTCTATCTTTTCTTTATCCTTTGCCCACCTCTGTGTTCACCAATATAAATTCATCTAAAAGTGAGACTGTCATTTTAATTTCTAAGCTTTAATTTTTGCCTGATTCTTGACCATCACATTTATTTTACAATCCTTTAATCGTGGTATACTAAACCAAACTGAATATGACAACTAAGAAGCAATGAGCTACACATTTGTTCCTTTTCTGTATTTCAAAATTTACCTTGTTCCTGCTTCTCTTTCTAGCACTTCAGCAGCAGAAGAAAAGAAAACACAAAGAGCTTATGTGTGGAAGTCAGTTTTACAGCTATATTCTGAGTTTCCTGAGTCAGAAATGCGGGAGGTTTTCCCCACTTCTAGCTTCATTTGTGCTGCTATTGTCATGTATTTAACCTAAGTGAAGGTAGAGGAACACAAACTAAGGCAGGGAAATCCTATGACATTTTTATGGTACAGCTCTGAGGGACCCAACTTTAATCAAACAGTTACTAACGCGATGAGACAATACATGCCAGCCCATCCTGCAGAACTTCCCAGCTCTCAAGTTCAGACTCCTGGCCATGGGGACAAGGCTGCAATACTGCTCTATGACCACCACTTCGAGGGCTTCTAGGCTCCCTGCCTGTATGTAGACCAAGGTCAAGACATCATTTTCAGTCCTTTAATCATAATTATTTTAACCACACATTTTTTCTAGGTTCATAAAATAATTTAGGCTGGAAGGGAGCTATCGGTATTATTCGGGTCAACTCCCATCAGTCAAAGTATGGCCAATATCATACAATACATTGCTTTCATGAATAATACCTGGTTTAGACCTCAGCTTGTAAGGAATGTGACTATTATTAGTTTTGTAAAATTAGAAAGATAAGTTGATCTATTGTAGCAGAGCTTGGGGGAGAAGAAATGAGAAAGAGCAGTGAAAGCAAATGACAGGAAGACTGTTTTTTCAGGAAGCTGTTATAAGGGTTTTTTTCTCCTAAAATATTTGTTTCTTAATGCAAACTTGCAGCTATTCCAAAGCATTCTGGAATCTGGTTTTGCATTTCCCTTTGGAAGGGACCTTACTGCACTGTTGTAATTTAACCACTAAAAATTCCACACCAGAAACAGGCCAGGGGCAAAGTTGCTCTGATTTTTACACTGTCCCAGCACTGTGTGTTATTACTGCATCCCCTCAGGTCCCTAGGCTGCAACAGATATCAAAGTCAACTTTCCAAATCTATTTTTACAATAATTCAAGCTGGTTTAATGTTTTGGGTTTTTTCCTATTTTCCATCTGTAGCACATTTAATGTATGAAGGCAATTACATGTGAAAATGTAAAGTGGTCTGAGTTCATGAAAAAAAATAAAGACCACATGTATATATGAGGGGAGTAAGCTCTGTTTTATTCCTTGCATTTGTCCTATGTAGATGAACATAAATACAGGTTTTTTCAGCTTGTTCAGAAACATTAGTACTATTTACTGCATTCCCATGTCTCAGCTTTACTCAAAGTAGATGTAAACAATAAATAAAATTATTGCTAAGGTTACCTTTTTTTTTTAAGTGGCTGTTACAATCAGAAAAGTGATGCTATAAAAATGATATCTCAGTGTTTCACATTTATTTTCCCCCAGTGACTTCTTTATCAAATGTGCTCATTTTGCAAGTCAAAACAAGATTCTTCTCACTGCCAGTACTTCAGCTTCATGTGTTACTTGAAAAGCAGGCAGTATTCTTCTCCTCTATTTTTGAGTGATAAAGATTTTAGAATAAAAACCATACCCATCCATCCGGATGATGGTACAGGAAGTAAAACACAAGGCTTTGAGGTTCTACTTCGCAGTACAGATAGTGGGAAACATATATTTATAGTTAAATGTATGAAAACAATATAAAACCTGAAGCAAGTATTTGGGCTGCCATTTTGGCATTTTCTTTCTGATTGCAGTGCCTTGACTCCAGCAACAGGCCTTGAGGTATGGGAAGCATAGGCTTTATGAGAGCAGTGATTTTGAATAAAGGTATCAATGTTTAAAATTACTGAAATGATATTGAAGAGTTATCTTATTAGTTAGCATCTCTAGCGTGCTGGCCAAGAACTCAAGTCTGGATCTGGTTCAGAGAATGTCTCCTTCCCTCCAGTCAATTGGAAAGGCGGTAAACACAAAAATTAAATACTGTTTTAAAGGGATGAAGGCAAGTTTTGCAGATAGGAGTCAGGTCTTCTATCCACCATTACAACACTGGAAAGAAACAATAGCATCCCAGTGACATTTATGGCATAGTTTCTAGTAAAGTCATGAGACTCTTAGGACTGTATTTAGCCTATAGTCTTACTGTAACAGCGACAACTGTAAATGCAAAAGTAGTCAAATCCGTGTTAAAATTCTGTGTGTTGTATCAGTTTCCATGTTTTCTGGTAGACTTTCAGAATATGTATAAAACAACCAAGTGAATCCATAATCAAGGCTATAGATTATTTTCCACCTTGACTTGCTTTCTGCCTTCCTGAAAGCAGACCTATGTTTTTTTCAGATTACTTGTTGGTCATCAAAGGTGAAGTCTTCAGTATTCCATTGCTATACCAGAAAAAAACATGTTTTGTTTATAACAGATATGGTGCACAGAGAATGACTGCTGGAAAAGACACATAATTAAGCCTGCCATTAAAATGCTGCTTTGTCTTGCTTTACAATATGTTAGTGTTAGCATTTTTTTTATTTTAAGGTGGCATATTTGAAAAGTATATTTATGGTACTAGCTATTTCTTGGTAAGAAATTATGTCTTCCTATTTTACATGGACAGGAACAGAACTGGTTGGTTGTATGAACCTTAAGATTTCTGTTAAAACAGTGAGGGGAGGGGGGAAAAAGAAGAAGAAAAAGATAAATTTAGCAGTCTTTTATTTGGGAAAGTACATTTTTTTCTCCCTCATAAAATTAACTATAGTAAGTGTGTTTTTACATCGGGCTTAGAAAACTGAATTTTAAAAGAAGTACAAATGGCTGACACATTTAGTTTAAGAAAAAAAAATATTTGCTCTAACTTTTTTTGCTTTGGTTTACTTGGAGTCTTTAAAAAATCATTCTTTCTGCTACCTATTAGCAATGTAACCTATTGTTTGTTAAGCAGCCAGGATCAATTTACAAACCTTTTGTTTAAACAATCATTAAACAGAATAAATTCATGGCATATTATGTACTGCTTCTGATAATCCAGTTAAGACAACAGCAATACATATCTAATAAACATTTTCAAAGTTCCACTGAACTGTCATTGGAGGAACTGCTATATTGATCATTCTCTCTTTTCTTCTATTCTAAAAGGCTATATTTATGCAGCTCTGATGTCTATCAAAAGAATAATCTTTTCTTCAATAATCTTTATTTTATCTGAGCTTTTAGCACAGTTGACGGGCTGATCCTTAGAGTCTAGAATTTACAAATGGCACTTTGAATGA
This sequence comes from Thinocorus orbignyianus, assembly GCA_013400375.1. Classification (NCBI taxonomy): domain Eukaryota; kingdom Metazoa; phylum Chordata; class Aves; order Ciconiiformes; family Thinocoridae; genus Thinocorus; species Thinocorus orbignyianus. Next base: position 223,258 of record VXBW01008331.1, read on the forward strand.
CATACATGGATTCAGTGCAAGGTCCCAAAACATATGTTTTTATTTAACTATCAAGATCGTTCTAATGTCTTCCACGGGTCTACCTGTGGCTCTGAAATTGTATGTGCTTAAATACTTTGTTGAATGCGTGTGAGAGTGTCAAACTCTGATTATCATCAAAGATATTCTAGGTGCTCCTTTACATAGGTATCACCCCACCAAACTTCCCAGGGCTTAACTTCTCTCATATTTACTTTCTCCCATCCCATGCTCTCCTCTCACTCTAAGCTCTAAACCAGCCTGCTCTTTAAATTTCAGTGAATAAGACACACTGTCCTCTCATAGACATTTGTGCAATTCACATGTTTTGCACCAGAATAAGCAACAAACAAACTGTGTATACAGTTAACGCATTTTACTTTAGATGTTCAACCTTAGGCACTGGCAAGTTACCTTCAGAATCTCCTTTGACTTGCCCTTTCCTCGATTACTTTTTTTTCCCTGGCAGAAACCTCTGAAGAAGTTTTTCCCTTTACTATTGCTTTATCTTTCTTTGCAGATGCCTCTCTTTTTCTCTAATATACAGTTCACCCACCACAAATAGCTGTTCTAGTTCTAAATAAGGTAGGCAGACACTGACTGGGCGCTGTACATAGACCACCCAAATTAGCTGTAGCTCTAATCATATTTCACCTTTCCTGTCTGAAATGAACAACAACCAAAACTGGCTGCTATTAAAGTTCTGCAAAGCATATTAAAGGCAAACTCACCAATAAAGTTTCACCATGTTTTTCTGAGCCATATTTATCTGGTTCATATTACTGGAATTTATGATGTCTGTGCAGTACTGGGTCTTTGCCCCCTGCTTTTATTTGCTTTCCTCATAACTGAAAAGCTAGCCTAGGTTAAACAAAAAACACAACAGCTATAATCAGTTAAAAGAGAAAATCAGATGCAGCGAGAGATATTTGAGTCAAGCAGCGCAGCTAGAAAATCAACCTAGATATCCTGTTGATTCAGTTTATGTGTAATGCTGAATAAGCTGGGTGCTGTTCTCAGGATCCTTTGTTTAAAAACTGAGTACCAAAGTAAGAATTTCAGCCAAGTAACATCCCACAGCAAATGTAAAAGTCATTTCATTCTTTTCTCTTTTCTTCAGATTACAGACAGTCAAGAATCATAGAAAGACAGAAAATCTATTCTTGGATTCACTGGAATGGGTGAATCAGTTCAGATTAAAAAAGAAACAGCACAAATTTTTGACTGAAACTTCAGCCAAAAAATTCAGACAGTCTAGGGTACAAAGGAGTTTAATTATCTTTGTATTATCCTTTCTAGCTAATCACTTCATCATTTCTAGTGAAATCAGAATTGGAAAATTGAAAATAACAGAAAAAAATGCTCTCATGTGTTTTCCAAACCCTAGAGGCTCTTTGGAGACATACACCTAAGTGTATGCAACATATTTTTTCACGTCTGGTTGCATTTGGATGCAAGCGAATGCACAATAGAAAATTATAATAAATCATTTCCAAAAGATTTAAAATTGCATGCTGGGATAAATATGCAAATTAGTCATTTGTAAATGAGCTTCTTGATAGAGTACTAGTAAATGGATCCATACCTCCTTCCTGGCTAGCACTGATGTGCAATGCATGTGTCATATTTAAATCTTGCTATCTACAGAAGAGCTGTTTGAGTGTCAAAAAATCCATTCTATTTAGCTTTGAATACAATCTATTATACATGAAAATCTAGTAAATCACAAAAGCTAGACAAAGCAGGGCAGTGCACAATGTAGGATTGCCCATTTGCAAATGTTTGGAACCTTTCCGAACTTCTGCTACTAATGATATCACCGTGTGCTGCTGGAAGCTTTTTTCCAAAAGCTTCAGGATTAATTTGCTATCAAAATGGAAGACAAGCATTCACACACCAAATAATGATATTTTTAATTCATAATTTATCATGTTATGTGATGTCATAAATTAAATAAAGCTATATTAATTCTGAGTGAAAACATCCTTTCAGTGCATAGCAATCAGCTCCCACATGACTGCACTTTCCAAATATAAGGGGGAGGGTGTGTGAAATATTTCTCCTGTAAGAAAAAAGTGTTTTCAAAACCTGGTTGAGGGAGTTTACAGTAAGAAATGTCTGGAATGATAAACTGAATACAATCACTGTTAAAACAAACAAATAAAAAAAGCACAGCAGATTAAAATGTTTGTTTAAAATGTAGAAATAAATCTGATGTCACTTTTCAGTCTCGCTCATTCAAACAAGATGATATTTGCTGCCAGCAAGTTCTGTTCCAGTGAGGATGGGATATAAACTGAGGGACAGACCTGTGGATGAAACCATATGTGAAAACTGACATAGAGAAATATTCCACAAAATCCATCTTATTCCAGCTAGTTCTTTTCCTGAATTCAGAGGGACAAGAAGCAGTGTAAGCTAAATGAAATTACAACAGACTGAACACATCTCACATTACTTCTTTAACCTGACAGATCCAGAAACCCTAATCCATGGGCCTTTTAGCATTTGCTGAAAACACAAAAAGTCGCAGCAGCCTTCCCATTTACACAATTTTTATTCTAACACAGAAGAACCTAGAAAAAGCTAGATCTATCAGTAGTTGAAATTTATGTCTGATGGAAGAGAGGCACTTAAATAAAAGTCATGAGAACAGACCCTTTAGCTGTCCACTAGATCCCATCAGAGTGAGTATTTTATCAACTAGTCTTTCTTTTCATTATAGCAATTCTGAGTAGATTCTTGCATCAAGCAAGTTTTATGCAGACCCTTCTGTATTCCTATAAAGAGATCTTTATTCCCATATTCTTTGAGTCTGAGCTCTGCTTCTTCTCCCTGCTGCATGTTGGCTCCCTGTATCTCTCAGGATCTTCAAGGAGATAATCACATTAGCAAATCTCTTCCTCTTGGGTTTGTCCTTCATATCCCCATTCTGCCTTCCAGGATTTGAAGAGAGTGTCTGCATTGTTTTTTTTTTAATTCAGGACAGGAGTGCATGAAGTTACTGTCATGGAGCACCTGAACTAACTCACTTTGGGATGAGACCAGAAGTTCTCCATGAACGAACCTAATGGGTTTCAAACAGCAAAGGACATTCAACGGCACAGAACTAGTCTAGAGTTCATCCAAAGTAATTGCCTGAAATGTGAACAGCATGGATGTTGAGTCGTCAGTGCCAACTGTTTCACTGCTACCCTGAGCCACACCACTGGCTTAGAGAGGCAGGCCTTCCTCTGCTCTGGTGATAAAAAGCAATCTTCTGCCCTGCATTCACATAAGGTTTCAGCCTGCTTCACAATATTCAGGAAAGATCGGTCAGGCAACCTTTGTCCCAGGAGTAATGACAGAGAGCACAGCACATTTAACTTAAGTAGGAAACTGAACAAAAATCAAGGCGTTCTAGCAATTCCCAGCACCTGTTGCACTTGTGAGCTTGGAGGAAAGGATTCACTTTTGGCTAGAGGATTCCTTGGGAAGTTAGGAGTTCTGGCTTCCCTTCCCTTTCTGAATGTCTTCTTTCTTCTCAGAGAACTCATACTGCATCAGATGTTGTGGGAGAGAGTATAAAGCATTATCATCTTCATTCCAGGAGATAGCTGAGAAGTAGAAACTAAGTGTTTGACTGTATTTGGACTTGGGTCATTATGAGTATACACAAAAAGCATTAAACTAAAAATGCTAGTTGAATTTAATGTGCATCTACATTTTCAAGGGCTGAATGGAGATGTAAATGCCAATGAAACACAAAAGGACATTTAGGCACCTTGCTATCCATCTACATTGTGCAAGGACCAAATACAAACTCATTGAGTGTGGTCAGACTTTAACATCCACACATTTTGTTTCAGCATGGTACGAAGACAACCTCAGAAGTGAAAGTAATGCCATCCTAATGCATAGTCCTGGCTGTAAACAGCACCTATTAAGCCAGACACTAATTTTGCCTAAGGTGTTAAGTTATTTGAAGGCTGGAACTCTTACGACATGCAGACAGCATTATTCAGCGGGTGAACTAAGGTAGTATAGTTCATAACTGTAGGTCCCCAGTAATATTTGTACCAGAACTTGGTATATTTGTACTTTTTTTTAAAAAAAAAAAACACTCAATATTTGGGATGTATGAATGAATGTATGCTTAAGACAGTTGAATTCTGCCCAAATAACTGAATTCCATCTTTGGTTTTGTCAATAAACTCTTGTATCTGATAAGTCAAGGCACCTATATTAAGCTTTTCATAAATGGCTCTCCTAATTTCTTATTTTCTGGATAACCAGCTTCAGAACTTACGTTCTGTTCTACAGAGATCCTGAATGAAGCTGTAATTAAAGCTGTGGGAAACACTTAGGTATACAAAATGCTTTAAACATGTTAAAGGGCTTATACTGAAATGGATGCTATCTTCTTATGTATCTAGTGGGTGTTTTGAAGACAAATTCACTACACATAGAAGGTAAACATTTTTGCAGTACTTGGCTACCTAAGAAAGCCAGATGGAAGGGTGAAGTTTGAAAAAACATCACGTATGTCGTTGGCTACACATGAATTCTGCACCTAGGATTACCTGGGTGTCATCTTCACATGCCAGTGATACGATGGAACAAGATCCAGAACTGCACTATCTTTACTCCTCCAAAATTTTTTCCTCTGTTTCTTTATGCACTAGTTTTCCTGAAAAAGAAATCTGGTTGAGCTGATCATACCAAGGTCTTGGTGAGTTCCAGTCAGTAAAAGTGGACGAAAAATCCAAGCAAGCAAGCCAAGAAGAAAACTTCCATCACCAGAGTAGTATTACACATAGTGTGGTTAATAGGACATAGAGTGCATATTGAAAATAAACCATATATTAAATAGCTCAACAGACACTATCCATCCTCTGCAATGAATGAGAGCAGCACCTTACTAAAAACTATCATGGTAGTAGCAAGACCTGTGGAAAACCAAGCATAAGGTGTACAAAGTGGACATTTAATGCAGAAAATAGCTCATATGTCTTCGGACTACCTTGGTGACAGAATTTTCTAAAAATTATAACCTTATATGTGTTTTATACATGTATGTAGTTTAATCATCATATATTAATAGTTTTACTTAAGTGAAACAGTACTTTAGTTCAGGAAAGCATGAGGCTTTCCCATTTCATCAGACATATGTTCAGGCAGACAAGAGCTTGTAGTGAAGAAAAATACGATACTCAAACAAAGAACATTACATTCTGTCCATATTTCACTTGAAAGAATAGCCAAACACAGTGCTTATAGCAGACATTTTGGACATTGCCAGTGCTCTGGAGAGAGATGGGAAAGCTGCTGGGCAGACCGTCAGGTGTACTAATGAGATAAGGGATCTGGAGAATGTCTTTGAAAATAGTTGTTGGAGAAGTTAGGAGGGGGCAGTTTGGGCTTTTGGGTTTTTTCATTTTTAGGTCACACATGCTCCAAGAAAGATTTGTATTGCATACCTCAAAGGAACCCAGTTAGTATACCTGTAAGAAATACCAAACAATCATAAGCAGTACCCAGCAACTTTGGCTCTCAGTGGATATATGTACAGAGATGATGAAAAGGAAGCTAAACACCAAATTGAATAACACAGCCTCTAAAATAAATCACAGTATTCGGTTCAGGTGTGACCAACATGCTCAACATTCTTTTGGCAAAACAGTAAGAAACTATTGCCAGCTCAGCACAGTCTTGCAAATTCATTTTGGTTTTTTGAAAATGTTGCATTCCTTCACTTCTAGAGAAGAAAATTGGTGTGTAAAGAATGTTTTAGAATGTATCGTCTTTCCATATCAGATATTCCAGATATAACTGATCGACCTGCTTAATCTCTCGGAGGAAAAAAAAAAAAAAAAAAAAAAAAAATAAAAAAAATNATAAAAAAAAAAAAATCAATGAAAACAATTAGTTAAGTGGAAATTACATGTTTGATGGTTCCACAAGGTTCAATTATTTCCAAATGTCTGTATCCTAACCTTTGTTGGATGAGTGTAAGCAATTTAGATTATTCATGGAAAATATAATTTACTTGGAAAAAAAGACTTTTGACTTATAAATTTTTTTCAGCTAATTTTTCTTCGTGATTATGGTCTTTACTTGCTTAAAACATACACAATTTTTTCCAAAATCATACATCACACAGAAAATAGAGATCTGAAGAATTTTCAGTATTTCCTCTAACTCTGCAAACTTTCTGTTATCAGTCAGTTCATGCTCCTTGTGCTTTACATGTATTTCCTTCCACTAAAGACGACATAAGATATTATTCAGAAAAGGCATTGAGCTAGATTTCTTCAGTCTAATGAAATACTTCTACTTTTTAAATGAGAAAGAAACAACATGAATATAAAATTTGCATGTATGTTTCTGTTCTTTCAAAGTTAATGCTCTTTGCAGCTTTTGTCTCATAAACCTCTGGGGTTTTCTGGAATGAAGTCACACAAATAAATGCTTTGTATATTTAAAAAAATAAAAATAACTCATTATGGTTTTTTATGAACATGAGATGATCATTTCTCTTTTGAAACACCTCTATGCAAGTGTAAACTACAAAATGCTCTCAGATCTTTAGGAGATCAAAAAGCTTGTAACTTTGAAAGTCAGCCTCAGTTAACTGCAGAAACTTCTTCACATTTGGATATTTTATGATTGCTAAAATTTTGAATATTTAAAGTCAGGATTAAGATCAACAGAAAGGGAAGTAAAGTATTTCTTACTTGTCTTTGTGGTCATATGAATTCAAACGAGGCTACTCTGCAAACCTCCTTGTAGAAGAATTAATTTTGGAGATCTTAGTCAGCAAGAAAATTAACCTTTTAAGACATTTACACAGATTTCTTCAGAAATTCTGTCCCTGCTGATTTCACTGAGACTTTGCTTTGACGTAACTGGGGCTCGCATATTGAGCTGCTAGAGATAATTCGATTTGCCCTCATTCTATCTGAGAAAGAATATTTTCTTTTTCCATCCAACTGAGGTCTTCCCAAACCAGTCTCTTTTGCAACGAATGCAAGAATATGGTCAGCTAAAGATGACAGGACTTGTAATCAAATGTCTTGCAGCACTAATACATTACAAGATCTTCCTGTCCAGTAGATCTGGCAAAGAAAGGGATATAACAAAGCACTGATGACTCTTCTCTTCTCTTCTCTTCTCTTCTCTTCTCTTCTCTTCTCTTCTCTTCTCTTCTCTTCTCAATTGAAGATTATGATTCAAGAATTATGTACTTGAAAAGTGAAGGTGAAATTCATATCCGTTGTTTTATCTCACTTAGTAGTTTTTGCTAATCTCAAAATTATATAGTGTACATTTTTGTCAAAATTTCAATCAACATTAGGGACTGGGGTCACTGTAACTGGCTATCCCAGCAAACAACTATTTCTTTACTTTCTAAATGCTGTCTCCTAAGGAAATAAAAACCTCACATAAAATAAAAAATGTGGAAATAGGAGGAAGCCAATGGAAAATCAAAACAAACAAGAATCAACACAATACATTAGAACTATATTTAGGCGCACACAGATGGGACATGGGGAAGAAGACTAATTATGGAGGTTAGATGGGTCAGAAGTTGGGAAATTAACCTTAGAGTCGGAAGCCTTGCATTCAATTCCCTACTGTGCTACAGACTTTCTCAGTGAAATTGTGGTCAATTCTTTTTACTTCTGCCTTGAATTTAATTCTCTGCATGCTAAACTGAGAATAATAATGCTACCCAAACACACACTGTTGATAATTTTCATTATTTGAAAATTGAAGTTGCTTAGAGTGTATATACTTGGATAAGGGCAAACATAAGCATAGAAGAAACAAGGCTTTTTGAGAAGCTAAGCTGCCTCCAGAGAGGAAGTCTCCAAAATAATTATAGCCATTAAGACAAACTCTGCCTTCACTGGGATACAATTCAGATAGATTGATGAAATTTATGCTATAATGTCACCCTGAGTATTTATTCCCTTAAATCTTCTCTTTTTCTTTGTTTAAATCAGAAGCCTAACATCACTTTTGCCCAATTTTTGAGCTGCAGTAGAGTGGTATTTATTAACATGTTGCTCTTTTAGTTTAAGTCTATAATTTAAAGCAACTATGGAAGTCAAGATTCAGTAAAACCTATGTCGAGAAGTTCACAGAAGCTCTGTAAGGGCGGCACTTTTATTGAAACTGGTCCTAAATTATATCAATCGCACAGTTTGTGGTATTACATAGACTTAACTATTGGAGATTGTTTCTTTTTATGCTACCCTGAGTACAGAACAGTTTGTGAGTACCTAATTTATTGTTGTATCTGTTTCCATACATTAGTTTCATTTAAAAATTATTTTCTAGGCCTTATATTTAGTGCTTTCAATGTGAGTTGATGAACTGGTGAAACTGATCACCCCTAAAAAGGTGAGCTGAAGTGCACCTACACCTTTTCACACAGCATGAGCAGTGAACGGAAGGAGCTGAAAGCCATCGTGCAGCAGGAAAACTACATTACAGTTGCCATCATGGAAACATGATGTGGTGACTCACACAACTGGGGTGCTGCAATGGATGGCTATAAACTCTAAAGAAGGAATAGGCACAGAAGGAAATGTGGTGGGTTAGCCCTTTATGTTAATGAGCGTTTTTATTGTCCAGAGCTTAATGATTGTAATGACAGGGTTGAGTGTTTATAGGTAAGAATCAGGGGAGAGGTCAGCAAGGCAGATATCATGGCAGGATTCTGTTATAGACCACCCAACCAGGATGAATAGGCAGACAAAATATTCTGTAAGCAGCTGGGGAAGTCTCACAATCACTAGTCCTTGTTCTTGCAGTGGACTTTAACTCAACAGATGTCTGCAGAAAACACAATACAGTAGAGAGGAAGCAGTCTAGGAAGTTCCTGGAGTGTTTGGAAGATTATTTCCTGGCACAGATGGTGAAGGAGTCAACTAGGGAAGCCACCTTGCTGTACCTGCTGTTTGTGAACAGAGAAGGACTTGTGACTGATGTGATAGCTGGAGGTCGTCTTGGGCATAGCAATAGTTTCTTGGACAAGTAAGCGGAGGGTTCAGTAGCTTGGACTTCTGGAGGGCAGACTTTGGCCTGTTTAGGAGACTGGTTGACAGAGACCCTTGGGAGGCAGTAAGGAAGGGCAAAGAAGTGCAGGAAGGCTGACTATTCTTCAAGAAGGAAATCTTAAAAGTGCAGGAAGAGGATGAGATGGTAGGGAAGAAGACTGGCCTGGTTGAAGCCCAGGAAAAGAAAAGTAGAGTTTCTGATCTTTGGAAGAAGAGGCAGGCAGGAGGACTATAAGGATGTTGTGAAATTAAGCAAAGAGAAAACTGAAAAGGTCAAATACCAATTAGAACTTAATCTGGTTACTGTTAGGAAAGACTAAAAAATGTTTGTATAACTACATTAGCAACAAAGGAGTGCTAAGGAGAATATCTATCCTTTATTGGATGCAGTAGTGTACTACATATAGTTAGAAAGGATGAAGAAAAGGCTGAGGCGCTTAATGCCTTCTTTGCCTCATTCAAGTCCACTTGTTCTTGGGGTACCCAGCCCCCTGAGCTGGACAACAGGGATGGTGAGTGAAATTAAGTCCCCATAATCCAAGGGGAAATGGTTAGTGACCTACTGCACCACTTAGACACGTACAAGGCTATGAGGCCAGATGGATCCATCCAGGAATACTGAGGGAGCTGGTGGAAGTGCTCACCAAGCCACTTTCCATCATTTATTAGCAGTCCTAGCTAACTGGGGAGGTCCCAGTGTGACACCCATCTACAAGAAGGGCTGGAAGGAAGATCTGGGGAACTACAGGCCTCTCAGTCTGACCTCAGCACCAGAGAAGTTTATGGAGCAGGTCATCCTGAGTGCCATCACAGGACACATGCAGAACAACCAGGTGATCAGTCCCAGTCAGCATGGGTTTATGAAAGGCAGGTCCTGCTTTACTAACTTGATTTTTTATGACAAGGTGAGGAAAAGTCTGTGGATGCCACCTACCTAGATTTCAGTAAGGCCTGGTGTTCAGTAACACCATTTCCCACAGCATTCTCCTGGAGAAACTGGCTGCTCATGGCGTGGAAGGTTGCACTTTTTGCTAGGTAAAAAACTGGCTGAATGGCCAGGCCTAAAGAATTAAATCCAGTTGGCAGCCGGTCACAAGTGGTATTTCCTACCAATGACTGGTAGAAGACAATCTGGGGTGTTGGTTGACAGCCAGCTGAATAGGAAACAGCAGTGTGCCCAGGTGGTCAAGAAGGCCAATAGCATCCTTGCATGTATCAGAAATAGGGTGGCCAGAAGGACTAGGGAAGTGATTGTCCCTCTGTACTTGGCACTGGTGAGGCCACACTTCAAATACCATGTTCAGTTTTGGGCTACTCACTACAAAAAAGATATTGAGGTATTGGAGAGTGTCCAAAGAAGAGTAACAAAGCTGGTGAAGAGTCATGGTGAAGGCATAAAAGCACAAGTCTTATCAGGAGTAGCTGAGGGAGCTGGAGTTGTTCAGCCTGGAGAAATGGAGGCTGAGGGAAGACCTTATCACCCTCTACAACTACCTGAAAGGAGGTTGTAGCAACATGGGTGTTGGTCTCTTGTCCCAAGTAACAAGCGATAGGATAAGAGAAAATGGCCTCAAGTTGCATCAGGGGAGGTTTAGGATGGATGTTAGAAAACACTTCCTCACTGAAAATGTTGTCAAGCAATGCAACAGGTTGTCTTCAACCCTGAGGTACCTGAAAGACCTGTAAATGTGATGCTTAAGGACATGGTTTAGTGGTGGACTTGGCAGTGCAAAGTTAATGGATGGATTTGGTGATCTTTAAGGTCTTTTCCAACCTAAATGATTCTATGGTTCTATGTAACACATAACGCTGCTCTGAAACCCAGTATGGCCAGGACAGTTCTAAATTGCATCAAATCATGAGGTTCCTCCTCAAAGGAGATACGCCACAAAAAGACATCTCATAGGGAAGATTAACAGTAGCAAAAAGTCAGACAAGCGAATAGTTTAACTTATATGCACACTCACAGTCTTTCTTCTCCCTATAGCAAATACCTAGACAGTTCAGCTGTCTGCAGCTTTCTCATGTCTTTTCAGAATCTCTGTATATCATTTATTCACATGGGCATTACATGGGCTATATGGGAGCAACAGCAATTAGCTTGGCAGTATAGCCTAATGGAGCTATAACATTTGTTATTTTGTTCCCCTCATTTGCATTCCCTGCTCCAATACCACCTCTTAAGAGGTATCTGCAAAACTGCACGACCCTCCTCCCCACTTGTGCAGGTCATGTTCTTGATATGGCCTCTTAAATGGAACAATTTATCCTCAGGGAAGTGAGTCACACTTCAGTTAATGATGATGCTGAAGCCAGTAGGGGACAACATAAAGGTTAACATGAATATTTTGCAGCTGATATATTAACAGAATCATCCAGTTTTCCTGGGAAGAGAACTATTCCTCCCTACTAACTTGTCCTGCTTTTTAAAAATTATTGTAAAATTAAGAAGATCCAAAGCATAAATTTAACTCATGCAAGAACTTATTAAACAGTATCCAAAGATAGGAGGAAATAATTCCAAATATTTTTAAATTGTTTTCATCATCTATAAATGTTAATGTCAATTTGATAAAACAATCCCTTCATAGCACTCCTAGTGACTCTTAAGTAAGTCAGTCAGCTATAATTTACAGCTTCTGCATGGCTTCACTCTGATAAAGTATTTGAGTTACAGTCCATTGAAATCAATTAAACTGCTTATCAGTAGTTTTTTGAGTAAGCTAAAAGGACAATAGAAAAGTTTATAGGTTTAGTTGTTTGTTAAAAAGCAAGAATAATGAAACATTGATCCGTAAGTTACTTCCAGATGTTCTGAAAATGTCTACACACATACACTTACAGTGGTATAATAGGTGGTGTAAAAATGGCTTCTTGAACAAATGAAAAAATAATACAGAGAGTTTATAAACACCTAATCAAAGATTTGTACAGTATTACTATATAATAGTAAAAATATATATCAGATTTCCATTAGGCTATGAATTATCCTATCAGTATGGATTTAAAAAATATATTCAGCCAATTTTCTTAACTGAAATCATGACTCTTACTATATAGTAAGAGTTTCCATCTTAAACAAGAATAAACCCCAGAAATTCAACCACCAAATGAATGTTGCAGAAATAAGACTTGCATACCTATGAAAACCAACAAATGAAGAGCTTAATCTAACATTCTGCACACTACTTCATACTTAACACTTTTTTCACTATTCTTATTCTATAAGGTTTGGGGGTGGTTCTTGGATTTTCTCTTTGAATATTTGAAAACAAACAGTTTAGGTCAATAAATTTTTGGACAGATTTGCCTGACATATCTTTCCTAGAGCATAAGAAAATAGACTTTTCCTTAATTGTTACCCCCAACTGTCGGGAGGGGCCCGGGAAGACATGCGGCCGACTCAATATGAGTGATAAAGCAAGCTCCAGTGTTTATTCGGATAGCTCAGATATTTATACACTTATTGTAAATTATGCCTTCTTGTCACACACTAATTGGCTAGGCCTCTAAAGATTACAAGTTCATACACCTCCTACTTGCAGTTTCTGCTTCAAGGTTCTCCAACATTCCAGAAGGACACTCTCCCTCTCTCCTTGTTTACCATTCTTGCAGGGTCTGTGTGACCTTGGCTCTTCTTCCTTGTCAGCGTAACTTGCAGTTCTCACTGAGGCCTACTGTGGCTAAAATCCTACTTATGCTAAACACTTAGGCTAACAAGAGGACTGCTTGTACAATGCTTCCGTGGATCCAGGGCCCTGCTCCCGCAGCCATTCTGCAACACCCAACTCCCACTCCAGGAGCACATCCAGCATGTAGGTTCTTGAAGACAACCCAAGACTCTAAAGGGAGGAGTATAACCAATATACCAATGACCAAAGCTGTAATTCTGACAAATAAAGTATCTCTCTCTCTCATTCTTACATGCCTAAAAAAATTATTTCCATCCATCTTTACCGCATCAGTACACTTTCCTTCCCTAGCTTCTTTTCCTTTTAGCTTTTCTCTCACATAGTTTAAAAATAACAAACAGGAAAAAAAGGCATTTTCCACACGGGAATTTTATTCAGTTTTTATTGAATTTTTATTTAGTATGCTATATGGGCCCCAGAGGACTGAAATGTTTCCTGGTTTGTATCACAAATAGCATGGCCAGCAGGGGTAGGGAAATGATGGTGCCTCTGTACTGGGCACTGGTAATACCTGACCTCAAGTACTATGTTCAGTTCTGGGCCCCTCACTACAAGAAGGACATTGAAGTGCTGGAGTGTGTCCAGAAGAGAGCTACCAGGCTGGTGAGGACTGAGAGGAGGAGGAGAGGAGGAGAGGCTGAGGGAATTGGGCATGTTTAGTTTGGAGAAGAGGCAGAGGGAAGACATCATTGTCCTCTACAACTACCTGACAGGAGATTGTAGAGAAGTGGGTGCTGGCCTCTTCTCCCAAGCGCATAACGACAGGACCCGAGAAAATTATCTGAAGTTGCAGCAGGGGAGGTTTAGATTAGATATCAGGAAGAATTACTTTACTGAAAGAGCGATCAGGCACTGGAACGGCCTGCCCAGGGAGGTGGTGGAGTCACCATACCTGGAGGTATTTAAAAAGGTGTAGATGTGTACTTCAGGGCATGCTCTACGCTCTAATAGCCAAGATTGCAGGGGATTTTGATGTGTATATGGTTGGACTCAATGATCTCAAGGTTCTTTCCAACCCTGACCATTCTGTGATTTTGTGAAATCAAAGCTACTAGTGAAAGTCATTTATTGGGAAAAAATTTAAACACATTGATTAATTTTACTTCTAGCAATTATTTTTTCGTATAACTGCTGAAACAGTACCTTGTACTATAGGATTGACAGCTGTGACAGCAGCCATTCATAGTAGTTATCACATACACCATTTCTTACAACTGAGTCCCAGTTGTCCCCATTTGGTCCTGACATGAAAGCCGCTCATAGACACGTAAACCATTGTTTAAACAGCAGACGGGTCGGAAGGGGTGGGAAATGATCCCACTCCCAACTTTACTCCTGCTAGTACCTGTCTGTGCCACTTGGCTGTTGAACTTGGCTGTGATGGCTTCCACCAAAGGGCAGAGACAGATTGTGTCACCTGTTTGCCTGGAGCTCTGCAGTGCAGCACCTGGAAGTCCCTTCCGGAAACAGCAGTCACATTCCATGGTCTCTCCTTGTACCTATATGCAATAGTAGTTTCCAGATCAGTTCCTAGAGTGGGGTTCTCCCTGCCCATCCCAACACAAGCCTACCTGCAAAGGGTTCTTCAAGACATTTCTGAGAAAAAACAGTATTCTCTCAGCCTGTCTTTCCTCTTTTCCCTTAGTAAAACTCATCTTTCTGAGTTAAAACGGAGCATGTATTCTGCTGTAAACAGGAATCCAGCCTAACATTTCTCTGAAGGCACTCATAATCAAATAGCATAAATCATGTAGTTAACCTTTTGACACAGTAATTTTAATTAATGTGGTTTTAATCATACATGACAAGGTATATCTGCTAATGAGTGATGACACAGGCTAGAGAAAGGAGTACGGTATTGAGCCTCAGGAATTCTGCGGTAAGTATGACTGTATTACTGACCTGTGCAGATTTCAGCAACTAGCTTACATCCCTGCTCAGGAAAGCTTCGAAGCTAAAGTTTCAATATGAATGTATGAGTTGCCTATCTGAAGTAGCTTTTTGAATCGAAGCCTCCAATTCCAGGTGACTTTGTATCTCAGCCTGGACAATAGGGACTATTTAATTTAATTGTACTCTTATGAGAACAGAAGGATAATTTAGAAATGGTTTTGGGCTAAAAGATGCCACTCACATCTCCCCCTTGAGACAGTGTATTTACAAGTCTGTTCAGATGAGTTTCATTTCTTTAAACACGGCTAAAGAAGATGGAGGAAAAATGCTTTATTTCCGTGAAATGTTATGATGTGTTTGATGGTCCAGTTCAGTAGAAGATCAACAGCATATGAAGATTTCCTCAGAGACCCTCATCTTTACTGGTATATATCTCATCACAATTCCACACATTTATTGCTCTGGCGCTTTTCACAGATGGCTGTGACACTAGTTTTCCTCCCTGGCTTTTTTTAGCAACTGTACTTTAAAGAAAACAAGCTGGACTAACAAATCTTGTTAAGATTCTAACATAAAGCACTAAAAGGATAGAAAAAGTCTCAGTTAGGAGTGAAATGTACCATATGCCCTCCAACAACTATGCATCATGTAGAACCACCTTTGTGACTGTCTTATTGCTCCCAATTGTACTTGGATATATGTAGAGATAAAGCTTTCACTCCAAGCTGTAAATTTCTTTCTTTTCATTACTTTTTTGTCAGTTTTGAAAAATACTTTTTTGGCATAGTTTTTTTTGTGACTGATTTTATATAGATGAATAGAGGTAGGTAATTAGTAGTTCCGTAGACATCCTCTACTATGAACATGTTTAGTTCAAGAACACAAACCCATTTTAGTTAATGGGGCTGAGTTTTTAACCTACTTGCTTTTTATAGGACTTATTAAAGATAAAAGTGATGTATGGAGAGTCACTGTCTTTCAGTGTATGCTATAACCCTTATTTGCATAATAAAAGAGACTATGCATAAGCTTAATAGTAATCATAAATGTATATTAATGAAGACTTTTATAGACACATGAAAATGTATAGCACGTAGGGAAAAAAATCTAAGTTATTAATGTCGACAGATTCAATACAGATGATGTTATGTATGCTAATATTATTATAAGTCCTTATTGTTATTCATAAGCTTATATTAATATTGTCATTATGAATCATATTCTGTCAGTTCCCATGAGAAAATAAAAATACATGACAGCAATATATAGTGGCAAAGTGGCACTGTCATGTTTATATTAATGTCAGGTTCAAATGAAAATTAGTTCTAAAATTAGTGACAAAGACACTGTTTCACATTTAAAAATAATAAGCATTTCTGTTAATGCTGCTAATAAATTGGTATTGAAATAACCAGCTTCAATAACTATAGACTGAATGTGTTTGTTGTCAAATTAAATGGAAAATATAATCTTTTGAAGCTGTCATTACTGGCCAATGAATAAGGAAAATGACATGCACTCTTTGCC
Organism: Thinocorus orbignyianus; assembly: GCA_013400375.1. Taxonomy (NCBI): domain Eukaryota; kingdom Metazoa; phylum Chordata; class Aves; order Ciconiiformes; family Thinocoridae; genus Thinocorus; species Thinocorus orbignyianus. The sequence continues at coordinate 239,435 of VXBW01008331.1, forward strand.
TATGAATGTAATGGTCCTGATTCTTTTTCCTGACGACATTCATTTTGCTCTGCAGTTGATTTATGGGTTTTGTCCTGGTTATATTGGTTCTTATGCCACAAAAGCCTGGTTCAAGGTTTGTTGAAGGGATCCAAACACAGGGTAGCCACTGGATAGCCTAGGGTTCACTGAGCAGTACTTCACTTTCCTTTACTGTAGCTTCATTTACGGACGATATGCAATGTTGAATTACCTTTGGTCCAGCCTGTTACTAAAAGATTCATCATAGTACAGAATCACAGAATAGTAGAGTTGGAAGGGACCTTCAGAAACCATGTAGTCCAACCTCTCCTGCCAAAGCAGGTTCATCTAGCACAGGTTGGACAGGATTGTGTCCAGGTGGGTTTTGAATATCTCCAGAGAAGGATACTCCATAAACTCTTCGGGCAACCTGCTCCAGTGCTCTGTCACCCTCAAAGTAAAGAAGTTCCTCCTCACATTGAGATGGAATGTCCTGTGTTCCACTTAGTGTATGTTGCCCCTTGTGCAGTTGCAGGATTCCACTGAGAAGAGCCTCACCCCATCGTCTTGCCACCCACCTTTTGGATATGTATAAGCATTGATGAAATCCCTTGTCCCTTAGCCTTTTCCAGGCTAAACCCAGTTCTCTCAACCTTACATCATAAGAGAGATTCTCCATTCCTTTGATCGTCTTTGTAGCCCTCCACTGGACTTTCTCCAGTAGTTCCCTGTCTTTCTTGAACTGGAGAGCCTAGAACTGCAAGCAGCAGTCCAAATGTGGCCTCACTAGGGAAGAGTAGAGGGAGAGGATGACCTCCCTCAACCTGCTGGCCACACTCTTTTTTAAGGCACCCCAGGATGCCATTAGACTTCCTGGCCACACTCTTTTTTAAGGCACCCCAGGATGCCATTAGACTTCTTGGCCATGAGGGCACATTGCTTTGTTTACTTAGTTAAATTTCCACTCATTTTCTAAAGAAATCTGTAAATAAGAATTTACAGACATAATTAATTTAAGGATGTTATTAACATAGTGACTGAAATTGTTTCATCTTTCTTCTCTAGCACTGTGTCAAAATGGAGTTGTTTATTGCATATGTAGTACAGTCAGCATTTTTGTACTGTTTTCATCAGACAACCTAAAGTCCCTTGGGGCTGTTAATCACAGCCACAAGGTTAAGCCTTGCACCACTTTCTGTCCTCTCTCCATTATATTTTGTTTGGGCCAAAAACGTATGGAAAAATTTATGTAGAAATAGGGCTCATGATACTGTTATTTCCCAGAAGCTAAAAGAGTTTTAATACACCATAACATATAGTGAGCACCACTCATAAGAATTCATGTTTGGATAGAGTTATGCTGCTACTCTGAAGAGGATTTAAGAAACTCTAATAACTGATCCTTTGGGAAATACGATAGCTACACTTGGAAGGTTTCCTTTTGAAGGAGTTCAGTTGTATATAGATTTTCACAGACACACTCAACGTGCTTCTTACAGTGAGCAGCACATGCAAATGGGCATCTGTGTACACAAATGATTTTAAACATTCATAAAAAAAAAATCTCTTCATACAAACACTTAATTTTCATGCTTACTTGCCATAGATACTTCACAGTTTTGGTAAAGTTTTTCATATTAGTCTACCGAGAGCTGTTGCCATTCTTTTTCAAACATTTGGGCTTAACTAAGGATGTAAAAATCTAAACAATGAAAAAAATGTGCATAGGATGGATTAATAGGATTAATATTAAAAGATATAATGCTGCTTTCTTTTATTCCCTAGCAGACCACCCTTCATTCAACCTATGCATTACTGGTGTCTTAATGGCCTTGGTAAAAGCAGAAAATCTAAATAGTTGGAGTAACATTCCCCAGTTATTATCCCACTTTGGAAGACAAATCCCATTGTCATTCACATGAATACAAACTCACTAAATTAGTACCGCTGGGCTGAACCAAGTTGTTCTGCAGTCACACTGGTCAAAACCTGACTTACTCTACATGGGAAAAGTTATTTCAAAATTAAGGTTAACTAGTAGTCTACACTAGGGCCTGTATACATATTTCATAGACAATAAGTATGCATATATTTGTGAAAGGTGACAAATCCAAGAAGAGAATCTAACCTTAAGCTAAGCAAATTCAAACTGAGAAAGAAATATTATATCAAATCCACCCGATCAGAACTGCTAATTCTGTCTGCAAAGCCCTGATCTTCATTTCCTGCTCAGGAAAAGAGAAGCTCATAATGCATGGGACCCTATTTCAGACAAATACTTTAATGGTGGGATTACTTTTAATAATATAAATTATCCCATTAAAATCTATTTACCAAATCAGAGAGTAAAACAGCTCAGAGCTTCATCCTTCGGTCTCTTTCAGTAAAGCATTCATTTTTTAGCCCAGAAGCACAGACCTTTGCATGGAGGTCTTAGCAGGAAAGTAAAAGCAAACTGTACTCTAAGAAATGTTTGAGAGCTGAATTCTGAATTTTCCACTTAATGTGCAGCACTAAAATCAAGGGCTTTCCTTTAGATATATTTTCAGACTGACTTGATTTGTGTATAGTGGTGTTGTATTTGGATCATTTGTTTCTGATACTTGGATCATTTATTTCTGTTTCTATCAAGACTGGAGAAAAAACCTTGATTCCTCCCTTCCTTTTTCTGCTCCCCTGCCTTTCATTTGGGAGGGATGAGAAGTCATGTCTAACCCAAGGAAAGCAATGAGACGCAGACAAGCTGCATAACAATCTGCAACTTAAGCCTGGCATGACATCAGCTTCTAAAGTGCTCCCTTTCAGAGAAGCAGCTTACCTACCTTCCATAAGTATGTGAAACTCTGTTTCTTTTCTACATTTTATCAACACTTGTTTATCTCATCCTACCAAATCTCCTTGAACTGACTTGTGCGTCTGCAAAATGAATCTGAGGCTCAAGCAAGCTGTTGACGTTCTCTGCCCCCACCCAAGAAAAGTTTCTTTTTTCTGTTGGCAATGATCCATGACACTAAAATTGTGCCTTCCACAAGAGGCTTATGGAAAACTAAAGAAAGAACTACATTGTCAGTGAAGGAAGAATAACTCTATCATTCTTAGTCAAACCAACTGGCAAAGACAGTGAGGATAACATGAATTTTCTTTACTAGCCTATTTCTTGACTTTTTACATGACTGACTTTCCGAACACAGTGCAGTGTGTCATTTTCAAGATCCTACTATGGGTTGCCAGAACAACAATAATCTCCATGATGATGAAAGAATAAGGACCCTGAGACAGTATTTGAGTTTGTCAAGAATCAGTTGGAAACTTATTTTAACAATGCTAGCAGTTACTGTTTTATACGGAAGCAAAAAATTTAACAAACTCCCCCAGTTAATCCAGGCTCTCAGCTGGCTTCTTCCTGGCCATGTTCGTGCCACTGCTGGTCTGGAGGGACTCCAAACCAGACAGTCTGGCTGTCTAACTTTTAATGTTAACTCAAGACAAAGCTTTTCTTTGATATGTGGCCTTAATAAAGCAGCGTTACCAGAAACCTTGTCTCTGGGGTCTACAGCTAGTCAAGCTGTAGGGAAAATAAGTCCAGACTTCTGGAAAATGCATTTCCTCGAAGAGATGTCCCATCCAATGTCACCTGATAAAGCTCCTATGATTTCATGACAGAACTCTGAGCACTTAGGCCTATTTCTCACTGAACTTTACCTCAGACTTTGCATTCCATATTTTTTCTTTTATTCCTGACTACAAGGAAATTAACTCTTGAGATCATGTACAAAACTGGTAAGAAGCATGTAATTATACCTTTCCCCCTTTCCTGCAACTCTCTGTGCCATCCCTCTTACTTTTAACCGAGTATGATTCATAGAACAATAGTAACGAGAATGAGAAAGACATGCTAAATGTATTGTTGTAACTAGTAGTGCATGATTGCTCTCTGACATATGCTCTCCAGTGTTTTCCCCAATCTTGCTGTAAAAATGATAGTGTTCCCATGGGGAAAATAATTCCATTTTAAAAATACACTGTTTTTATATGCAGCCTATATTTATTTAACCATAATGTCATTCTAAGTTCTCAGCATTTCCTCACACTGTTTCATAACTACACGTTATGTATCAGCTCATCCATTTCCATATTTGATGTAAGGCTAAGTAAAAAGGTAGGGACCTTTGAATTGTTCCTTGTCTCTAACTCCCTCCTTCCACTGCTGTAACCCTTTCCTTTTGCTTCATTCTCCTGTATTTGTTGTTTCCTTGCTGTAGGTGATAGAACTGAAATCGATAGTCCAGGTGTGATCTGACCAGAAAGGTACAGTACCAATGCTGCTGTGCTGAATGCTGCCTTCTCCTGGAATATCTGAGCTATGGAAGCATTTTGGTTCTGTTGTCTAGACAAATGGCTTTTTTCTGCCTGGACATGTAATAGGTTCCATACCACACACATCCAATCATCCAAGGAAAACACATGTAGCCCAGTTGGTACTTATTAGCTCCTTATACGCACATGCATTTATTAGCACTTAAAGATGCCTGATATCATAAAACGTAAATTGGGCAGCGTTAAATTTTTAATTACCCTAACCTTGAGTTCAGTCTACCTTCCAAACTCTTTTTACTTTACAAATATCTAAAGAGTTTCCCTAAACCCAAGGAAAAGGAAGAATTGTACCAAGAAACTCACTGACCTCTTTCTAAATGTCATGCAAGTGATTCTGAACATAGACAAATCTTTTTTCTCTTGGTTCCTATGGAAACATCCACCTCTACTCTCCTTCATCACCATATAGCTTATTTCTCATGTCTCTAGGTATTTTCTTTCTCTGCTTCCCAAAATGCTTGAATTGAATATACTTTCCATATTTACTCCTTATGTGATTTGACACTTTCTATATCAATGATGGAAACATTCTGCAAGATCTTAAGAGAATCTTTCCTCCACCCCTTGGCAGAATCTCCACAACTTCTCTGAGGAAAAGTGAAGGATTTTCTCACAAACTTATTCCTATTTCAGATGTGCTTCTCCCAAAGAAGCTATGGATGTTCACCACTGAGAAAGGCAGACCGGGTGGCTGAAGATCATATGCAGCCTCTCTTTGACATTTAAATCACACATTTATCTGCAAAATTAGTCAAGGTGATAACTGTAAGCATCTATTTATGTGCAGGCAGAAATGCAAAATAAAGGTTGGGCAAACAATTTTCAACATTTTGCCTCTTTTTCTGTGATACTTGTGATAGATTCAGTGCATTACATCTAATTGTAACTTTAGAAAAAGCGTAACTTCAGAAGAAAACATTACAGACTATGAATTGTATTACCTTCAAGTAATGAATATATCATGTAATTTTGGGGGGTATGGGAAGAAAGAGCTCCTTTTCTTAATTGACTACGAGCAAGGACTGGAATAATATAACACTGGGGAGTTAGTTTTAACATTACCTTCTGAAGAGCAAACTTTGACTTCAAGATTAATGGCTCTTCACATCTTTAGTTATAGTACTACTTCTACCTCCCCAAAAAGAGAGCTGCTTTTAACAAGGGTTATATCATCAATGAAAATTACAGCATGGTCTCGTTAATAATTTTGTCAGCAAACTTGGGGAGCAACAATCCCTGGAAACAAAAATGTACATCTGTGGAAAAAGAGGAGGGAGAAATGTTTTAAATCAGTTCTAATACCAAAGCAAATTCTAACAACAAGTGATGGAATTATCAGTAAACAGCAGTTATGGAACTACATATTGAAGTGTGATAAGAAAGCCAGCTAAAGAGCAAGGACTGGGTGTATTTCTAAAAAAGGAAGGCCTAAGTAACTTTCGACTACCAGAGGGTTTTTTTTGCATTCTTACTAGATGATGCACAGAGAAGATAGTCACATTTATCATTTTAAAACATGAAAGAATTTCAGACAGGACTTGCATTTGGGGGCACATTAGTCTCAAGGTTGTCTTTTTGTCAATGTGCTGTAACATTATTGAACTCAGGGTGCACTGCTGACGATCACTGTTCTGCAAAATGACAGAAAATAGGGAAGAGAAGTAAGCAGTTTCACTTCTTGCACACAAAATGTCAACGTAGCTGTTATCTCATGGCCCAAGTGATTAGCAGAAATACACAATCATTTCTGAAGCTGATTACTGTATCTACCACAGAGGCAGCCAAATTCCCAAGCTATCTGAAATCTTTTGCTTCCGATTCTCAGGGTTGCCTGCTTATATTAGAGAGGATGCTTTAGTCTCTCACAGTGATTTTGCTGCCAAATTTTTGTGTGCTGTTGTTTTATTTCCTAACTCACTTCCCTTTAAGTAATGTTCTCTTTTTACCAGGGGGATGAAGTGATCAGGCACTTTTCAGTACAAAGAAGCTACCAATCAAACATTTGTTGCATAATTTAAACATGTGGCAAGGGAGAGACTACCGGTATAATTCCATTGTGTTGTTTACCCATCATACCCAGATAAAGTCCCTGAAGGCACTGTAAGCATGCGGGGAAAAAAAAAAAAAATGCTGCTTTTACTGTCTTTCTCTTTCTCTAACTCCCTCATTACACACTGGGCTTTCTTCCAAAATACCAGAGGTCAGTCTGAGGGGCTTTTTATAACTTAATCCTTAGAATCTGGGATCTACACTTGGATTTTCCTTCACCTAAATGAAAAAAAAAAAAAAAAAAAAGAAAAAAAAAAAGAAACATTTCTTTCTGATTTAGACTTTTTTTTTTTTTTTCTACAATATAAATTGGATTCCTAGCTCCATTGGGAATTATGTTCTCTCTCTTCCAAATGTGGCTGGCTTTTAAAAGGCCTTTAATTATCCAATATATATTGCGTGATTTGTCCCTTCAGATGTCTCACGTAAAGCAGAATGCTTAAATTTGCCCCCTCTGACAGACTGTAGCAAAAGTAATATGTTATTTTCTAATTCTGAGATAATTTATTATGATAAATAAGTTATTTTATTATGCTAGTGTATTATCTCAGTAATTGCTGTTATATTGGCTTCAGGCGTTGTTAAAAATATATGGTTTTGTTATACTAATGCTTTTGCACTTATGTACCTTACTACCATGCTTTTTAAAAATATATGCTATGATTGTAGTAAAAATAATGCATTTATATATTATCTTTCACCAAGGAAGACACTAGATGATCTACAATATATACTTGTTATAGGACTTAGAGTCCCTACAGGGAACTTTAGCAGGAAAAAATGGGTTGATTTTCTTTGGGTGGGCATGCAACAAACTTCAATACAAGCCCCCTGAGCTTCTATTCTTTATATGAAATTAGATCCAAACACCAATCATTCTCCACTAAACCACTATTTGGAAATTGGACCATTAAACATTAAAGAGAATCTTTACTAGGGACACCATAGGAACTGTGTATGAATATTCCATATTTCTGAGTTTCTCATAGTATGGTCCCCGGAAATCTTTGGGCAAAGGCATCACCACCCCCTTTGGAGAGCACACGTTTTTCCTGTCCTTTCATAGCAGAGATATGATGAAACAAGCAAAAAGTTAAACTCCAAAAAATGGCATGCAATAGAAATGAATGCAATTGCTTTGCATTATGTTCACATAAAGGTAAACTGAAAGAGAGGTGTCATCCTGCAGAAGGCACCTCTAGCAAGTGTGCCTCTCAGTCACGAATTTTACACTGAACCAGATGTAGCTGTGAGAAGGAAAAAGTACTCCAACTTCTGAGCCTTTTGAGGAAAAGTCTTCAATAGATAGCATACCACTTTTTGCTTCAGTAACGATAGATGCAGAACCTGTGCGTGGGTTTAGCACAGTAGTACCACAATGGTATTTGTTCCAGACTTAAATGTGCCTCCTACTGACTGTGATTGACAACTGAAATCAAAAATGTCTAACCCTTTGGTTCCCCAAGGACCTTAAGAAAAAGCTTTGATATCTAGATGGAAAAATACCTGTTTTAAAGAACCTGTCCCTGTAAGTATCATCCAAAACCCAGAACTATGAGCTCTGATCCCTATATAATACGAGAGAATCAAGTGCCTTAGAAATACGATTCAAAAGCTCATATCCTCACCTTGGGAAGGAATCAGCCAGTCAAACATACAAATCCAAAGGGGTAAACTCCTGATTTACTTTTAGGTTCGTGCCTGTGAACCAGGACTGTCCGTAAAACAAGGGGATTCAGACTTCATTCCTCACCTCCTAACACTTTTTTCGAGAGAGTTTATGGGCTAGAATACAAGGAGTCTGATTTAGGCCAACCAGTTTTCATGTGGACAATAATTTGACATCTCCATGTTGTGATAAGGTAGTTGTTTAACTGCCTTAGTCAAACGGAACCAGAAATTAGATGGTGTCCACAGAAATCTTACTCTGAACTTACATTAGACCTGCAAGGTCAGATATTTTTCAGCATCCTCTCTAAGATCTGGAAATCTTCTGGAAGTAACTCACTCACCCACAGGAGTGATGTGAGTCAGAATAATATTTTGGTGCCTTATTCCTCACCTCCCAATCAATGGACCTGACTGGAGAAGTGGCAGAGGCCATGCTTTTAGCTTTGCAGAGAATGCCACTATGTAGGTTGGGGAGCTGGGCTGGAGGGCATCCTAGCATCATTCTCAAAGCTAAAATAAACTAGAACATAGAATGCATAGAAACGTTTAGGCTGGAAAAGACCTTCAAGATCATCAAGTCCAACTGTAAACCTAACGTTGCCAAGTCCTTCAATTAAAATAACAAACAGGACACACTTGTACATTAATGGCAGGCTAACTACCAGTTTCTTAGTGATGATGTGCAGTGACTATGTCATGTTTTCTGCACCAAAAGGCATGAAAAAAACACTCTACAAGTCTTGCTCTGCTACTAAACAGCTCTCAAGGAACTGAGACTGCAGACTGGTGTTTCCTTACCAGATACATTCAGGAGTGTTCCCCAGTTTGTATCTGAAAAGGTAGCTGTCAGTCTGATTGCAAATTCTTCCTTTTTGCAACTTTGCACCTAATGAACTGATTTCTGAATTGTCCTGGAGTTTTCTTGAGTGTAACAAGAAAGTTCTTTCACAAGTGAATGTTGGGCCATCTTTAACTCAGCTGATAAAGTCACTACACTTCCAACAACAGAAGCATCAGTATCTACAAAAAGTAAGGGGGGGTTTCAGTGTTACTGAAGCATTAGCCTTGGATGCTGGGTTTTGGTAATAAGAAAATGGCTTTTTTCCTAATGGCTTTAATGATCTTAGAGGAGAAAGGTCTTCAACATGATTGTATTGCCAACAAGAAAATTTTCATAACAAGGCTTTCTGGCTTTATAACCCACATTCACTTAGGTAGGTAATCTAGCTGCTAGCCTGCTGAAAATTACCTGTTTAGTGTTTTCCAATGCAAGCATTTATTGCAATTGTTAGTTTCAATATCTTTCCTGTTTGCTTTTGGTAGTGGTGATGGTTTAGTTTGTTGTGTTCTTTTGCTATCTTTTATTTCAAAGCTTGAGACTCATCAGACTAGAGAGTCTCAGATTATAGGGAACTATGACCAGATCTCACTGCATCATAATGCCTCAGCCTCTCTCATGTTGTCAAATGAAAAGACCTCACCTGACTTTCTAAAGCTGACTGTCTAAATGAGAGCAAATGGATTGAGTATTAGTGTTCCAGATATGTAGTTATTAAAGGGTTGGG
>VXBW01008331.1:249421-368162 GCA_013400375.1 Thinocorus orbignyianus
GGGCAGCGCGGGCTGCAGTCGGTATTGTACTCGTGTTTATATCCTCCATCTGTGTTACTGTTTCCCTGTAATACCTGTTGTTCTGGTAAACAGTTTTTATCTCAACTCACAAGTCTGCCTTTTCTTTCTCATCCTCTCCCCACCACTGTGGAGCAGAGCCAACGGGCTGCCACATGGTGCTTTTGTTGCCACCGAGGCTAAACCACAACACACATCAAAAGAGCTCACATAATTCACATCATAAGGGGTTTAGTTTTGAATGAATAAGTATTTTTTATGACTAGAATTTATAAAAAAATCCTTTATTTACTTAAATAATGCATGAGCTAAAAAAAAAATACTAAATATTTAGAAAGAAATGGAAAAAGATAAAACTGCAGTTTGCTAAAGTAATATCTGAGTGTAAAACTGTGATTCCTAAACTATGATTTTCAGATATCATGTGCTCCTGAGCTGTCAGTATGCATACAGTGCTTCTCTCCACCAGGTCTTACAGGAGATATCCTTACAGCTCTTTACCTTAGTCATCGAAGGGAGAAATTTTAAGGAAATCAGCTCCCATTCTTCTTTCATTCCTTGGATTTTCTAATAAGTAACAGTTTCATGATACAGGTGTTTGTCTATTAGGTACTTGATGGAATTACCAAGCACTTACACATATATATCATGTCGTTCAAGGCATAGATTTATTTCCTGGCATTTGCAATAGTTAAAATGTGCTAAAGCATAAGGTGAAGTTTTAATGAGATGGAACTGTATTCAAGTGTTGTCTATGAAATATCCTTCACTTCTTGTTCTGAGTAGTTAGGGTTAACTTTTAATTCTCTGCAAGGTCAAGTATTTCTGATCAAATTTGGAAAAGAGCTTGACAGGCACTACTGGGCTTATTATTAATATTATTCTCTTGTGTGAATCTGATTCTGGTTTTCTGGGGATCATTTTTGCCCAGATTTTTGAAACGTTGACATGGAAAAACAAAAAGTAGGCAGGTCTTTCTTAAGCTTCTGAATGTATAATTTTCAGGGACACCAAGGACACCTAAAACATATTCTCTAAAATACTCTCAGTATAAAATACCTAAAGGATTTTGGTTTTATGATTAACATTCTGAGATGGTGCACTAACTGGTAAAGCAATTGGTGGTTGATACGAGAAGCCACTGCAGTATATATTGTATAAATGTCAATATCACTGAAAGATACAAGAATATGAATGGGCATCCAGTTTCTGTTTTATAAATAAATAAACTACACTGATATTGTAGGAAGAAAGTACTGGAATAAATTTGTCCTTTCCAGTAGCCCTCCTCTGTCACATGTACTCTGATCCAGTTATGTGAAACCACAAGACTAGACTATTCAAAACGGAAAATTTCCATCAGCTGGCATTCTAAATGGCTTAGGTATTCTTACAAAATTCTGCTACTAGCCTTGTCTCATTTTAAGATTAAAGCCCTGCTTGACTGTCTTTTAAACTGAGATGAAGGCCATTAAGCCACTTATTAGGCATCTCTGGACTGAAAAATATGTCTCCTTAAAAACCAAGATAGGCCTTGTAAACTGCTGCACCTTAAGAAAATTTTCTATTTCCCTAATTTTGCAAAATAATGGACATTCTTATTTTTAAAAAGATTTTATCAATGCAGGAAATTGTTCCTGTAATCTAAACTAGAGGGCCAGATTCTCAACTAATGTTAAGCTTTTTAGCTCCAGCAGTTTCAAAGCAGCTAGCCAATGTACCCTAATTATGAATCCAGAAAAGCTGTATGTTAATCACCATTCCATTTATTGAAACAAAAGGATGAAGAGACTATGTAGCCAGATTGTTCCTTCCTAACATTGTCAAAATCATATTGATGTTGGCAATATCAGTCTGACCAAACAACAAAGAGGAGAGATTTGTGTAAGCCAAGTACACGTGTGCCTTGCAAGCCTGTCTCAGAGAAGGTGGCAATTTCCTCTTGCCCTTTTTCAGTATTCTTTCTACATAGCTTTATGAAAAGTTATAATATTCCCAGAGACATAGAAAAGATCCAGCTAGTCTTACTTACTCAGAACTGAAAGCTTTAAAGGTTAGTCTTGAGGGACATTATTACACTGCAGGTCAATAATGCCTGGTAACCTTTGCCATGTCTCCTGAGGGTGAACACACATTTTATGATACTCCATTCTGCTACAGATGAAAGCCTTTGGAAAGGGTGGCTTAAGGTTGGGAACCGTATGGAAAAATCCCCTGGAGGATGCTCTTGTAAGGGGCCTGAGCACATGTAGAACAGTAGCATGTTTGCCTCCTCTGCCCCTCACTCTGATATCGCTCTGTCTTCGAAGCAAAGGTACTAATGGGATTCTCAGCTCTGACAGAAGCTGGTAAAATACTTCAGATCCGTACTGCCCAGACCAGCTATTTCAAAGGGAAGCATGTGAGATTTAGCTGCTGCTGAACATTAGGTTTCAACACATGTGACAGAGGAGACTGGGTGAGGATTTTATTTGAGGTGAGGACATTGGTTTTGGGGGGAGGGGTGGGGAGGGGGTGGTTATTTTTTTCTGATCTGTTCAATTTAAGATTGACTGTGACTTCAACTTGTAAACTGACTTGTCAGTTTACAAGTTGAAGTTTGTGCGCATTCCTTTTTGAGATTTCCCAGCTAAGCATAAAAAATGCTCCAGGAAATTTGCAGTGGAGAATCATTTCAGTTTTGTAATGCGTTTGTTTTAACTATCACCATGGCCTTTATCATAACCTCCTGAATTAGAACAAACATAATTATATTTTGATTCAGTGACAGACTACAGCAATTATTATTTTTACTTTTAGTTGCAGTCTATCAGATTATAGTAGCAAGGTTAAACATTACCATTTGATTTATTTGAACAATCACAGCTAAAGGAAATACTTGAAATCTAGCATTAACTGCTATAGGTTTTTTGTGCTTCTGTTTTCCTCCTTATTTACTGTGCATTTTGGAAAATCAACAGATCGCTTTCTTTTTTCAGTTGAACTGATTCTATGGTGTTGAAAATTAGAAAGTTTCACATGGAAAAGAACAAAAAACATTTGCTTTTCCTCAGAAATCCATAGAAAATCAAGGTATTTAAATTAACATCCTCTGACTTCTGCTTATAGCAGAAGACTGGTTGCAAAATTAAGGTCCCTATGTAGACTTCATTTCATAAATTCTAGAATACTTGGATCATCAGTCTATTGTCACTGATACAATCCAGAAAAATTAGCAGAGAAATCATATCTTCAGCTGACATAAACTGCACTCAGCTGAAGCCTGTTGTTCTGTACCAACCTGAACAAGTTACAAAGCTGGAGCTTTCGTGTGTAGGAGGAAAAGTTCAATAGTGCAAGAAGTTCATATTGAAGTAAACCTTTCTGATTTTGCTGTAAGAAATTTGCTTCAGAACCAGCTCTGCCTGTTTTGGCTCCAAAAGCTAATACCGCAGTGCATGGCAATCCCAAAGTAAAAGGTTTAAAAATAGTTAATCGCATTAAAGGAGTACTACTGCCATGCTCTTTGCTTTTTTTTATTATTATTTTTACTTCATTTTTATCCGTTCTACATCCCCTGCCCATAGGTTGGCTTTCAGATTTGGAAGAGGTCAAAAATCCAATATATCTTTGCATTTGCATCTCTGTTTGCAATGTCCATTTCTTTCTTTGGGTGTTAAGTAAGGTATAGCTTTCATGCTTTCTCTAGTATCAAGAGAAATCCACGTCAGCCTTGCAGAAATCAAAACAATTATGAGTGTAGCTGGAAAACATGCACAGTAGAAGCAAAGACACATTGAAGTAGTTGCATTTTCTTGTCCATCTTTCAAGAAGTGACATGTTTCTGTTAATAATGTGTGTATTTTCCATTAGGATTAATTGCTCCTGTAGATCTATTTTTAGGCTCACACAAGCACATTCCGATTTTCCAGGCTGCTGAGCATTGAATCGGGACTATCACACCTCGAGTGCCAAATGTGTGTCACCTAATCGGCTCTTCTCTACACACCCCTGAGTGTAGAGATACACCTTATCCAGCTCTTTGGCAAACACTATGGGACACCCTTTGCTCTTCTCATCACACACCAGATGCCATCTACAAGTGCCATCTTCAAAGAGTTGCCCTGTGTGGCTCACTCCCTCAGATGCAGCCTGACACCACAGCCGCCACAGGTATTTTCACACGCCAGCAAGGAGGAAGCTCAAGTTACTTCTTTAATTGCTCAGTGGGACATAAGTAGGCTCAGCACTTCAGAAAAGCAGGCCACTTATTTAATCACCTAAATGTAGATTTAGGTTCCTATTGTTGAGAATCTAGGCTGCAGCATATGGGCCATTTTCACTGGGACACCCTGGCCACGTTTTCATTGCTCTAGCAAACAAAGTAGCCATAAATCTGGCTGGGTTTATGGCTGTTTTGCATTACTTGAGCAGCAGAAAGCAGCCAGAGAACACTAGTGAACCTGTCCATATATATCAAATGCCTCGACATTTTTAACTGTCAGATTCTTCAGAGAAATAAATCCATACCTTTTAATGTCTGTTGCGTAATAGACAAGGACAGTTAAAGAGCAGATTTCTCTGTTTTCTTGGCCTTCCCACTGCGAAACTCTAAACTTTTCTAACAAGAATTTCTTTTCCTTTCATTTAAACAGAGCTACCCATCTTGAACTTCTGGTTGCAAAACAGTGGAAATATATAAATTATTTCACCTTTCAGTGGTTGCTATGAATAGGTAGCACAATATACATTTTCATTATCACCAGTCGGAAAGCACATAAACCGTTAACACTGTGCTTTTCATAGAATCATAGAAAGGTTAGAGTTGGAAGAGACCTTAAAGATCATCGAGTTCCAGCCCCCTGCTATGGGCAGGGACACCTCCCACCAGAGCAGGTTGCTCAAAGCCCCATCCAGCCTGGCCTTCAACACTTCCAGGGATGGAGCAGCCACAACTTCTCTCGGCAACCTGTTCCAGTGCCTCACCACCCTCACGGTAAAGAATTTCTTCCTGTTACCTAATCTAAATCTCCCCTCTTCCAATTTAAAACTATTACCCCTTGTCTTATCACGAGACTTCCTGACAAAGAGTCCCTCTCCACCTTTTCCAGCATCAGAAAAGGTGGCCGCATAAGTGAAGGTATCCCAAAGCTCTGTGATGGAGACAATAAACCAGGTCTGTCATGCAGCTGAAGGTTTAGTAAGCTATAAGTATCATCCCTCCTATGATGAAGGGTGTTCATACACACTTATGTGGGCTGTATATATAGGTTCACATCCTGACAGTCTGTTATTTTGCACCTGCTTGACCATCTCTGCATCAGTCATTTGCAACCATTTCACTATACCTGTTTACTCTGCTCATGTAGGGGAGTCTGAATTGACAAGTGCATTCGTTGCACTCACAAAGATTTCAGGTGGAAACTTTTAATCCAAACAGACCTTTACCTTATTGTACATCACAGCTGGCAGACGGCCCTGCCATTGAACATGTCAATTCTGTAGTTAGAAACTGGTTAGGAAGGAAGCCAAATCACAGAGCTATACATTGAAATGTAATAGATGTGGTCTGACTACATAATAGGTATATTCTGTGCTTGGAACAGTCACTTCACAGTTACTTCATTTCCCGCTTTGAGGCACCCCTTCTCTGAAGAATATTTCAGTGCAAATGTATTAACAACAGAGGAAGGCACAATAAATAATAGGCAGTGATAAATCACTTATAAACCATAAAAATGTTATAACAAATTGTATGATTTTCTGCAAATGTATTCTCATTCCAATATGCTGTTGGAGGCATTAAAGAGCTAAAAATCTATTTATGCTAATTATTTTTTGTCGCTAGGAGGGAAGACAGCTGGGAACTGTCACAAACATAGATATGGCCTGTGTTTTCTCCCCTAACAAAACTATGCAATGGCCTTCCCACGGGGGCCAGTATGTGAGTCACCACAACGGCTAACAGCAGCCAGCATGTATGCTGTATGAAAATATCTGTATGTATTTAGCTTCGAATCATAACTGGTGTAATTGCTTCTGTTGCATACAGGAATATTCCCACTTGCTTTTACACCAAATCTGAGAACTCGACTACTTTGCAGACATCAGAATCAGCCAAGTTTTTACTTCATTGAAAAGAAGTCAGTGTGCGACCATGTTAGTGTCACTTTTTGATAATACCTCCACAGCTTTCTGTCCTACTTTTGCAGTTTTCTTTCAACTAAGATTTGCTGAACTTCCTTAAGTGTACTTCAATTTTCACTCTTTTTTAAGCCAAACCAGCTCATTCTCTGCAGCTGAAAGAGGGATTGATGTGAAAATATTTACAGCTCCCTCAGTTACTGCAACAGTTTGGAACAGCTTTTTCTTGGGTCATCTATTGCTGACCCAAAGAGCTGAAATCAACACATAAAGCTTCCTTTTACTCATGTTTCTTCTCATGGCCGTGCCTCTGATATGTCTTCTCTACTAAAGGCAGCGATAGCTCCCTGTGTAGATGGGAATACACCAAAAAGTCACAAAAAAGATTTACTCAAAGCAGAGAGTCAGAATTTCAGTTTGAATTTTCAGTATCAACGCATAGCAAGCAAATTTTTGGGTAATCAGCAAGTGCTGGTTAATGACTTAGTGCTATGTGCCAGCCACTCCAGACACCAGTGATAGGTACTCTGTCTTGGCCATAAGTATGTGTTCAGTGTTCAGTATTCTGAGGTGACAGGGTTTGGGTCTAGACTTTGATACATTTCTAAAACTGTCATGAGGCAGAGCTAGAACAAAAGGGCATTTTGTTAAGATAAAAGTGCATTCATGGATTGGACCAGGACCCCTTCATTTAGTCAAACATAAAACTAGAAACAGTTCCTTCCCCACAGATACAGTAAATCATGTAAATTTTATTTACAGCACATATGCAGTAAGTGCCCATGTGCCTGTTTTTGTCCCACAGTAAATGTAAAGTTCAGAAGGAAAAGGAGGGAGACATGCATTGTACAATTAGTCATATATTTAAATATGGGCTAGATGATATTCTTCTTCACCTTGAATAATATTTTATATGCAAAATAATACTACTGGAATGCAAATACATTCCCATAATTTGGATATATATGTATATATACACATACAACATGTACATGAACAAGCCTACTCAATTGGAATGTTATATTGCATAGGGGAAGAATTGTGCCAGCTATAATTCCACGAGCTGTATTCAAGATATCTTTGCTATTTTGAGAACTCGGCTATTAATAGCTAGATATATATTTAATAATATGCTAGTGTTAGCATATGTTAAGAAATTCAAGCCTTCTTTTTGACAGTAAAATTGACATAAATTTACTCTTTCAACTTTTGCAGGGAAAGCTGAGGTCTGAAATAACAGTAGTGTCACAGGTTAAATCTCTACCAGCATATGCTAGCTAGCTCTGCTGATCATCAGCTGAAATTTCAGGGACAGAATGAATGATGAATCCTTTGCTGCCTTTCCCGAACATATATGTTGCATCAGTAGACATACCTTGGGTAAGGGATTTCCCATTGCAAATGCACCAGAAAGTTATTGCTGATAAAAAAGGTAAGAATGCCTTGTTGTCAAAACTAATCCAAACACTTTTTTGGGGGGAAAAATATTTATTTGGGTTTTGAATATTTTCATTTCAATCTATGTAAATTATTAATTGCTTTCACAATATCTTGTAATGTCAATACAATGCATGCTGGGGATAATATTATATCAAGATGTGATAAGAATAATATTATACCACAGCACAATACATTTAAACATTCTATTTACCATTTTATTGATTACGCGTTTACAAACTTCTGATTACAATCCCTTTTCTGAATCAAAACACCCTTAGTTTTTTAATTTGGGTTGAAGTTTGTGACAGCATATGTAATTCCAGATTTAAGAGGAGAATGTTAAGAGTAAGATGAATCTCCATTAATTTTACCAGCACGGTTTATCAAGTGGAAAAAATACTAATTATTTGGAATAAATTAAATTAATTTTGTCTTCCCATTTTCTGCTTAGAATGGAGATTTAGCAATAAAATAATTATACATTTGAATATAGTGTCTGTTACAATCTCAGCCCTGGTATAATATATATAAAAAGTCTATTACACTTCAGTTTTAATTTTATGTAAACTGTCTATATTTTCCAGATTTGATATAAAATCATAGAAACATTGAATGATTTGCATCGGAAGGGATTTCAAAGTTCCTGACATGGGCAGGGTATCAGGGACATCTTCCACTAGACCAGCCTGGCCTTGAAAAATTTCAGGGATTCACAACTTCTCTGGATAACCTGTTCCAGTAGCTCACCATCCTCACAGTAAAGAATTTCTTCCTGATGTCTAATCTAAATCTCCCTTCTTTCAGTTTAAGACTTTATCCTATCCTGAAAGAGTCCCTCTCCACCTTTTCTGTAGGCCCACTTCAGGTACTGGAGGGCCACTATAAGGTCCTGGAGTCTCCTTTTCTTCAGGCTGAACAACCACAACTCTTTCAGTCTGTCTTCATAGGAGTGGTACTCCAGCCCTCAGGTCATATTCATAGCCCTCCTCTGGGCCTGTTCCAATAGGTCCATGTCCTTCCTGTGCTGAGAACTCCAAAGCTGACACAGTACTCCAGGTGGGGTCTCACGAGAGTGGAGCAGAGGTGCAGAATCACCTCCCTCAACCTGCTGGCCATGTTTCTTTTGATTCAACACAGGATGTGGTTGGCTTTCTGGGCTGCAATCACATTACCAGCTCAAATTGAGCTTCTCATCAACAAAGACCCTCAAGTCCTTCTCCTCAGGGCTGCTCTCTAGCCCTTCTTTGCCCAGCCTGTATTTGTGCTAGGGATTGCTCCGACCCACATGCTGGACCTTGTACTTGGCCCTGTTGAACCTCATAAGGTTCACATGGTCCCACCTCTCAAGCCTGTCCAGGTCCCTCTGGATGGCATCACTTCCCTCCAGTGCGTTGACCACACCATGCAGCTCGGTGTTGTCAGCAAACTTGCTGAGGGTATGCTTGATCCTACCGTCCCTGTTTCTGACAAAAGTGTTAAACAGCACCAGTCCCAATACCAGCCCCTGAGGAACACCACTTGTCACTGATGCTGACCACTGCTGGGAATGTTGCCTAAATGAAAAAGCATTTCCTGACAAAATCATCAGAAATTAGCCTGATAAGAAATGGTATATGAAAAGGTAATGTTGGAGAAGAAGTAGTCTCTTTGTCACAAATTCAGCTGCTAAAACATCTTGATTAAGTATGGTTTTCAGTGAAGTAATCCATGGCCTCATTCTTAAGCTTTTATTGTTATATATCACCCCCAATATATGTATACTGCCTCTATTTTTTCCTCAAGAAGAGTTAGCCCATTCACAGCAAGACATATACCTGACTACCTCTAATTAGAAGGCATGTCCATGTTTTTAACACCCACAGTCACCTCTTTTCCGCAATGTATGGGAGTTGTCCCACCTTGAAACATGTGAGCGGCAGCATAAATAAATGTTAACATTAAACTCAAATGTCATTATTGTTCCAAATGTTTGAAATGCTGAGTTACTTTTTTTTTTCTTCTTTACATTTACATGCATTAAATGCCTTCTGTGTGACAGTACTAATAATATTTATATTTCCTAACCATTTGGTGAGTTCATATAGTTAATTGTCTCTGCCCACTGTAGTAGTTTTGTTGCAGTCATGATGGTCAAATAGTATGAAAGAGAGCAGCTTTGTAGCTTTTATTAGACTAACTGACATCGCAGGAAAGCTTTGGAGAACATAAACATTCTTTAGGTTGTTTTCATCCAAATTAAGCATTGTATTGACAACTTCAGTATTTTGAATGGATGTGAGCTAATTAGCTACTGTGGCAGTAAGTCGACAGCAACCTCTGTGTTTCCTGGAACAAAGAAACTTAAAAAGACCCTGAGTGCAGCTTATTGCCTTGAAGAAACGTCTACATCATTTCTAAGTCATCCATCACACAGGCATCTGAATGTTAGCCACAGTTCAGCTGGCTATATAAAAAATATAAAAGACTGTGATAATACTCATTCCATGACAGGAACCTTGTTTATTAATGTCCTTTTAAATGCCATTCCACAGGTTAAAAGTTTTATGCACATTAAAATACAATACATTTCTACACTGGGTTTCAACATATGTTATTCAGCACTTGTTAGCTACTATAGCTTTATTTTTAATTCAATTAATGTCTTATTCTTTCTAACTGCATAGTTGTGTTTATTGGGGAAGATGAGGAAATAATGGCAAATCAAAAGTGTTTAACAATACTTTCCCTGTTATACGTGCCTTAGAAAATAAAAGATTATCTGTTCCACCAGCAAAATCTTGAACATTCAGCTTAATATGGAGCAATGTCATTCGTCATTCTTCCTTTTTTTTTTGGTACATTTTTAGTTTTTTAATTTGTAATAATCAGTTCTGTTTCTTTCTTTATATTTGGGTTCTGGTTTTGTAAGTGATGATGGCATCTTGGAGCACTGAAATTCAAAATTGAAGGGTGCCAGACCCAAATCCAAGTCTGTGTGATAATCGGAAAGATTATCTTCCACGTTATGTTGATTAAATTAGGCCAGGAAGTACCACAGCCACAGATGTGTATGTGGTAATACTTTGAAAGGATAGAAACAGCTCCCAACAGCTTCAAAATTGTCCAGCACAGAGTAGCTGCTGTGTGGTCTTTTATCCTCCTACAGATAACGTCAAGCATATCTACTGCTGTGTGCATTCTGCAACCTTGATAAGAGGAAGAGGAAAACTTTTCATGAATACACGACACAGTTAAAACCAGAGCTTTCTGTCTGTCCACTGGCAGATATTTGGGATGAAAGTAGCAAAACTCCAAAGTATCTTGTTAGTTCTACAGATATTGAGGCCATAAATGCATTTGGGTTTTATTTTTCGGGGAGTTACTACTGAAAATAGCTATGTAGCCATAACACATTTAATAATTACAGTAGTCACAAACAACTTGAAATACAATCACAGTATACAGTAACCTTAGAGATAGGTCAGATAATTACTGTGCAATGCCAGAGAAAACTTTAGGCAGTAAAAGTTGTTGCTGATTTTACTGTTAGTGGTGATAATGCAAAGCATTTAAGTTATGTAATAGATTTATATGTCAAAATAATCTTTTCCTCAGCACAATCCTAAGAAAGCACCTTTGTTTCTATATAGCCTCTAAAGTACAGCTCTCTGTGAATCATCAGTCTATGTTATTATTAGTCTTCCGCATTAAGCATGTAACGTTATGGAAGGTGACTTATGCAAAGTGACCTGAAGTACTGCAGTACATTTTATGAGCTTGAAAACACTGTCTGGGGCAGAGGAAGGAAGTGACCTCTTCACAAATGTCCACCTATGCTTTGCTTTACTTTGGTTTGGCTTGGTTTTAACACTGTTTACTTCTAAGCAGATGAAGGGTCTTTGGCAATGCTGTTGATGGAGAACATGAATATGTTATGTATTTTCAAATTAAACACACATGTAGTAAGTGTACTGGGAAGAGAACTATCCATATTAAGAGGCTAAAATCCACAATGGATCTTTCTTGTGCCTGAGGTTCTGTCTTGATGGCACGTTTTTTTGGCAGTGAAGGTAACTTAAGAAGTTCCCATGTTTCTAACAGTCCTCTCAGCAGTTATTTCTGTTGCAGGTATAACTGCTTGAGGAGGTTTAAAAGGTTTGGGGAGATTATTTATTATTTGTTTTTTGTTGGTGGTGGTTTTTTAACTGCAAACTTCAGGGACCTAGTTAAATCTGGCATCCTAGCTTGAAGTAGCATGGCTGAGGGCAGCAGAAGTTGAACAGAGAAATGGGAATAAATAGAAATGGTCAGGTGAAGGAGGGAGCTCAGCTGAATAATGAAAACATATAGTTACACCAGCAGCTTATGGCCCCATTTTTGGCACCCAGTGTTTGGCCTTGAAGGTGCCATCAGGCTCTGCAAGATCTCCCCACCCAGCAGCTGGTTGCCTGTCCTCAGTGCCAGCACTGGCATGGTACAGCCACCTTGGGACCTGGGACCAGGCACTGTGAGAAGGCTGTGCAAGAATAGCTGGGAGAAGCCTCACTGGTCCCCATCCCTCTGTTTTTACTGCAGAGCTGCACTGACACTCAGATCCTTGCCTGAACAACCTGTCGGTGTGTCTGTGCTGGCTGTGCCCCTGTGACCTTGACTTGGTTTCCAAGCTTATCCTTGGACCTGCCCCTCCCCTATGGAACCTTGTGGTGATCTGGGCTGTGGATGATGCTAGATACTGTCACCAGACCTGATTTGCTCTTCTTGGTGAGAAACCATGGTGCTGTGTCCCATGTGGGTGAGGGGACTGCCCTGCCAGACGTGCTGTCACCCCCGCTGCTAGCTGTCTACACACTGTGGCACATCCAGCCCCTCTGCTCCCTGACATCCAGTTTCACAGCAGTTTCAACAGGTCTAAATTACAACTGCTGAAGGCCTGTTTTTGTCCATGCAGTCCTCTCTCTCCTTCACACATAAGCTATGGTACTTATCCAACTTTATATGGTCCCTCTTCCAGGAGCTGAGGCAACCTCCAAGAAATCACTGGTTTTTATAGGGTCCATTTTGTTTTAGTGTTTGATTTGGTGGAATTAGTTGCTCAACTTCATGAAGAGTCTCAGCTTGGCAGCAGATATGCCTTGATTTTGATCTAAGGGACAAGATGAGCAGAAGGAGCTCTAGCAGTCAGCTGGTCATTGCTCAGATCCCCTTAGCTGTGGTGAGAACCTACATTTGAGGCTGAATGAAAGCTCCTATGCAGATATGAAAGACCTTTGGTCCTTAATCCAGCTCAGGCCTTTATCACAAGAATGCGCTGCAGGAAAAGAGACTGAGTTTATTGCCTGACAGTTAATGAACTTCTGTTCAAACTAATATTTAATTAGCTATTCAAAATAGAAAAAGTGCAACAAAAGATCCTGAACTAACTCTGTAATACCCCTAGGTAGAACGTTAGGGCAGCAATACTTAAGGAAGGAGACGTAGATTAAAAAATGCTTTTGAAGAGAGAGAGGGTAAACTTTTTAAAATTAAAAATAAACACTTTTTTTTCTCATTTTTTTCTGCTAAAACCCTTTAATTAAACTTATTCGAAACTTATCAACTATTCCAGTCAAACTTGAAATTATATTCTTCAGCACATGCAAAATCACTCATTTTTCTTTATGCATTTTCAAATTTCAGTCCTGCTAAAATGATCCTTTGTGGGTACATCCCTCTTAAGAGTGGCCTTCTTCACTAGCAGTTGCTGCAGGTGGCAGCTGTGTTAAACCATTGACAAGGACTCTGGAATATGATTCCTTCCACAGTAAACTGAGGAAGTTATTTCCCCAGCCTCTTTCCTCTGCCTTCCCTGAAAAAGATTGTCTACATTACAGATGCAACAGAGTAAGTGGTAGGTCTACTCCTGATGTAGACATAACCAAGGGCAATAATTTAATCTGTCACATATTTCTGCTTTGAATATCAACCACCAAGCAAACATCCTGCTTGATCAACCCAGGCAATAACTTCAACAGGAGCTGGTAACTGGGGTCACAACCTTTCCAGCCACTGTTCCCAAGTCCAACAAAAGCTGATAGGCAGGGTAGGGCAATCTCAAATCACCAAGTTAGCTAGTTATAAGAAGTTAATGCTTTGCATTGGAGACACTGATCAGTTGTCTATTCCTAGCTACTTTTCAGTGATGCTCATGTTAGCTGTTTTTCATGGTAAGAGCTTGGGAGCTTGAGACCTCCCTAGCCCTTGTGGGCAGTCACTAGCCCCTGTGCTGAGGTTGTTTAAAGCAGTATAAGCCACAGAAAATAATGATCCTACACCCTCTGATGTGCTAGCACTGTTTCTTGACTGACTGGAGCGTAACCCAGTTCAGAGAATCAAATCAAACACTTAAAAAAGGAAAAAAAGAGTTTGGGATGATTTTATCACAGAACTGATCCATCCTGAGCAATATACAGGTGCTGGTGGCAGCAAAAGAAAAGGAATGGAAATATCTTTCAGGAGCTGCCAATAGAGGCAGAACCATGGACATGCTTACATGGACTGACTGAAGTTGTCACAGGACTGTCCCCTCTGGGGACAGTAATTTCCAGCTGTAGGCAGTAGTCTTTTGAAAAACAGTGGTTCAGTCACTCGTGATTCTGTGACCACAACCTGAGGTTAATGGCTAACATTAACTGTGTCATGGTTAATGTCATAACGTAGCTGGCATTCGGTGTAAATGACAGCAATTTTAGGCAATGGATTTTTGAGGCTAGTAAACATTTCAAGTCGAGGTCTCAATTAAGTTTCTTGTTTAGTAGCCATGACAAAACACCCTCTCAGATTTATTAATGAGTTTGATGGATATGAGGGCTAATGAAAATGGACAGGTAGGTAATGAGGGAGGTACAGTCAAAACATAGGATTAATGTCAGGTACAATTAAAGTTCAGCTCCCTAGTCAAACACAGGCTCCTTTGGGGCCCTAGGTAAATCATTTATGCGCAGCCTCTCAGTCTTTAAAGAGAGGATAATAATATTCATTATCTTCACACGTACACCTTGAGAGTATGAGCGGTTTTGCTGTATCTTTTTTTCTTAATTCTCAGAAGTGCCCAGCAGATTACCAATATCATGATTACAATACTGGGCAGAGCTGGAGGGAGGCAGATGCTGCGTAGGTTTCTTCACAGAGCTCCACTAATGTATTGCAGATATCTTTACCCCTTATCAGTTATGCAGTTCCACTCAAAGCTTAAGACAAGCTGCCAGGAAAATACCTGCTACCTGTAGGAGTGATGCCACATCATGAGACAATCAGTGCCTCTCTAATGCTATTCCCAGTGGAGCTGCCTTTAAACACCACGTCTCTAGGAGTGACTTGAAAGACTCAGCAGACAATAGCAGCACAAATGTCAGGTCCTCGGTAAAGGAGAGAGCAAAATACCTGTCCTACCCAAAGGTTGTAAAACAGAACCAAACAATGCAGACAAATTGCAGGGGAAGGAGAGAAGGGAGGCAGTTAGAGAGAGGGAGAGAAACCACTACATCAAGCCATCTGGATTAAAACCAGATCAGTCATTCTAAATTGGTGCTTGAGTGCTGAGCAAATGAGCTAGAGGAAGAAGAAAATCTGTGTGTTTGTGTAGCTGCATCGTAGGGCATTAAGGAAGTGGTGTTTTACATTTTAAGCAGAGGAAAGTCTGTGCACAATCTATTAGGTCTGGCTGAGATTATGAAGCTGTTACTAAGAAGTCAGGTGTATTTTGGGATATCCCCATGCACATGTACTGCTGACCAAGGTCTGCAGTACAGCCTTTTCAGAACCGAGGCAGCAGTTAGTAATTAAATCTTAATGGTTATCTGCTGAGATGAAAACACTTGGGACAGTGAGAAACTGATGTTTAAGAGGCTCACCTCACCATAGAGAGGGAGCTTGGAGCCAGGAAGAGTTACCACAGGCAAAACAAAGATATGGAAAACAGGGATAGGGATAATAAAAGAAAAAAAATGCAGAGAGCTGGTGAAGAAAGTGAAGGAAGAAAAGAGATGGGCATATTTGAAAAGAGAACATTTTACTTACCCGGGGACAAGACAAACAGGAGTTAACTCATGAGCTGCAGAAGCAGCTTAGGTTGTAACAGAATGAAAAGAAACTCACACTGTG
Source organism: Thinocorus orbignyianus (assembly GCA_013400375.1). NCBI lineage: Eukaryota > Metazoa > Chordata > Aves > Ciconiiformes > Thinocoridae > Thinocorus > Thinocorus orbignyianus. The sequence continues at coordinate 265,121 of VXBW01008331.1, forward strand.
AATATAAAGAGGAGTTGTTATTTTAGGTAGGTTTGAAGATTTTCTTGCTCTATTTAGCAGAGAATAAAGATAATTTGTTTACACCTGAGAAATGAGTTGCAGCTCAGCATGTTCATGTTCATACTAGCTAAAATTTGGGGAAGGTAGTCTGAAGCAAGGACAAATCTCAAGGACTAAAGTTAATCCTAGGACTACACAGATTTTGTTCAGACTTCAAGGCTTAAGGCGCACATGTTCTTGGTGTCTGGTCAATGTCTAGCCAGGGAGCTTAGCCAGATCTATGACATGAAACATAGGTTATATGGCTTTAAACAACTGAGCTTGTGTTTTTCCTTCAAATAGGATCAAGTGAAACAGAACTGCATCCAGACCATGCTGCATTGTGTGTCAAAGTCCTTCCAGAAACAGGTGAATCCATGTAGACGCAATCCGTTTCCTTTCTTCCGTTGCATTTTCTCCTCAAGTAATCTGACTTACACTGACAAATCTGCTGGTCATCTTTTCAAGGCAAAAGGCACCAAAAGCATATTTTTTTAAAAAAAAAAAGCTTTTCCCATTATGTTTCCCCTTTTTTGGGTTACATCTGTAACGTTATTCCAAGTGGTGTGAAATTGCTGTATACTCAAGTGGGTTGACTCGCTGCCTGTGAGAAAAGGTCTGGCACAGCCAACAGCTCCACGAACGTGGGGAAAATAGGAGAGGAGGTGCTTTTTAAAAGCACTTCACTCATCAACCATGCCAGACAAAGACTGGAAAGGGTGGGTGGAGGAAAAGTTTTACCCACAAGCATATACTTACCTGTGCAAAGTGGAATAATTGCCACTATTTGCACTATTATCCTTCAGATATTTGTTTTACCATCAAATCTGGCTTAAAGAGCCAGCAGATTTAAAAGTTACAGGAGAGAACACTAGAACATACTGTGGCCATGTAACTAACCTGCATTTCCCTAGACATCTGGATACAGGTATCTTGAAATTACCCTCTCAAAAGTGTTCATAGAGTCTTGATTCATCTTCTTTCCTTAATTAGACCTGTATCAAAATAATCTCATGTATGCTAAAGGCTGCTGGTTTGTTCCTCCATTTAGTTTCAATTTAACTTAACCTAACTAGGTCCACTTATGACAGAGGCTGAAAAAGAGCAGGTGTTTCACTGTCCTTAGTAACACTCCAACTTACTGAGGCAAGAAATAGCTAATGCCATATCCCAGACTAATCCTGCGTTCTCGGGAAAATCCTCTGTTTTGTGATGTCCAGAGGCTGATATTTTTCTTTTTAAAAAAGAAATGTTAAAAAAAAAATACTTAATACTTTCAGCAAGTTACCTTTTCCTCTTAAAAACCCATTACTTCCTTCAGAAAGCAGCTCTTAAAATCAAAAGAAAAATCAGCTTCTAAAATCAAATCAGAGACAGACCCTGCTTCTGAATCTGTCAGCTTGCAATATCTATGAACCAAAATTCCTTGCAGCCCTAGAGTCATCATATCATTCTAGCCTTGTTCCGTCTGCAAGCAAGGTTTCAGCGGCTCCACAGCGTATAAGCGTGTGTACACACAGCTGAATCCCGTGGATCACCTTAACTGTGAAAAACGGTAAAAACCTCCAAGATAAATTTCTGTAAATTTCATATAAACAGACAGTGGAGAGAAACTCTCTGCATGCTCTGAGGGACCACCTGCATCATGAAAACTCACTTTATCAGACAGCAAGAAATCCACACTGCAGGAAAGATCCCAATCAGAGCTCATGAATAACTAGAAGAAGAAACACCATTAGCAAAAGGTCCAGCTCTCTCAGAATAACTTCTTAAAAGTCATATTAGCTTCATAAATAAAAACATAACCTCAATATCCTGTGCTTCCTTTCCCTTTACAATTCAGAGTATTGCCAGGAAAAAAAAAAAAAAAAAAAAAAAAAAAAAAAAGAAGAAAAAAAAGGCATCATGAGGACTTCAGTCAAGTGCCACATTTGTGCTTTTGTGATTTGAAACAATATGGTCCTTTTAGGCAAAATTTTTTTCAGCACTGTATGTTTCCTTTCTTTCCTCCCAGATGTGATATAACAGTATATGATCTGAGTCCATAAAGCGCATGCAAACTTTGGAACCATAGGGAAGAGCATGAAGCTACTGGAAACTGCTGGTCAAATGACTTTGTGCAGAAAAACATATCCCAGGCAGATGTATGACTCTCATTTACTGCCATCTGGTAGATGGATATAAGCCATCTTTACCTCAATAAGGTAGAAACAATCCTCTTTTGTAGTCAATGACAACTTACTGACGTAGACCCCAACAGTTCAGATCAAGTAGGTTGGGATAGTTGATGCTACTAGGACCATTTCCTTGTCAGTCTCATAAATGAGACTTCCATCCTCTCATCCTGAAATAATTCCTCCAGGTTAGGACTCAACCAAGTTTGCCTCCCTTCTGTACTTGCTTGAAGGCAACTAAATGTCATAAACTGTAGTAGAGCATCCCTAATCAGAACAAATCTTCCTCTATCCCAGAGCCTGGTGATATTGCCCTGGATGTGGGAGTGATGTGAGATGGGATTTACAACTTCTGTGAAGCCTAAAGACCAACTCTGTGGGTATTCCCAAGATGTCAGCACCCAGACAGCATTAGGAACTTGGTCAGCCCCCATGAGGAACAAAACCAGAGGATCATCTGCTTCCCAGCTCTCATCAGAACTGGGGACTTCTAGGTGCCCTTTGCTGCTGTGAAGCTCACAGCGGTGCTTCTGAGGGGCCGCTGCCAAACACGTGCCACCTGCCAGAACCACTAAGCACACAGTGCCAGAGGCCATGGCGGGGAGCTGACAGACACAGTGATAGCTTTTGGACCCCAAGAATTCAGGTTCAGATTCAAATACAGACACGTTGCACTTGCAATCTGTGTGTGTGTGTCCAAATGGTGTTTATATGTGTGTGTGCAAGCTACAGAGGACTATATTTCTTGACTTTCCACAGTCTTCAGCACCATGCTATTATTCTGGCAAAAAAGTGAAAGAAGAAGGGCCCTCTCGTATGTACGTATCCAGCAAAAGAGCTGACAACAGCTGTAAGGAGGTAGCGACACAAAACTGTCAAATAAATGGAAAAGGGTGAAGTTATGCGTTTTTATTCCAGAATTATCAGTTGTTTTACAGACCACCTTCCACTCACTTGTGGACTTCAGCTCTAAGCACAGCCTGCAGGCTGAAATACTGGAAGACGCAACTGCTGAGCTGGGACTATCCTGAAATTATGGCCTTTTCTATCATCACAGGTACAGAATGCAGTTTTCATAATTTCAAATGGCTTCAGAAAGGGAATGCACACTCTGTTGTTGCAAATTCTGTCAAGATTACATCCCCCTGAAGATCAATTTCATAACCATTGCCACAGTGCGAAGAAGATCCCTCCTGTCTGATTCCCTAATAAAACAATAGAGGCACTATAAATAAAAGGTATCCAAGCTTTTCAGCTTGTGACAATTTCAATGTTGGAGTATGAATCTTACTTCTTTTCTCTAAGACTGGTGAATTATGGGATCAAAACATTCCTCTCATTCCCTCTCCACCCTCCACCACCTTAAAAAAAAAAAAAAAAAAAAAAAAAAAGTTTATATCTGTATTTTATAAAGCACCTGAGCTGTGCTGGAGTGTGTCTGACGACGCAAGCAAGAAAGCACAGCATGGTGCTTACTTCCTACCAATGTACAACCTAATTAGATGGAGACCTAAAAGTTCTGAAGTATAAAGAGAGGTTCTTGTCAAGTCCCATACCAGGGGAATTTCTTTCTTGCTCTTCATAAAGTAACATCTTTTCTGCACACCATGAGAGTGGTGAATTAGGACCTCCATAAAGTATAAGAAGAATGGCTGAAACAGTCTGGTAAGTTCAGCAGTGAGGGCAAAGATATTTGAGTAAAGCAAGAGACACAGAGTGTAGAGGTTTAGGACCTTCACCTTTAGTAGTCCGGAATTTGGAAAAAAAAAAATGAGATATGGATAGCCCAGAAAAGCACAGGTTGTTTTTTTCAACCTTTTTAAATTTAAAGCCCCATAAAGATGTTTGAGGAACTGCCTTGGATAGTTTTGCTACAGGTATTTCCCATAATTGTCAGAAGGTGAACGGAAAAGATAGACAAATAAAATGCTTAGCACTGTGGTAAACAAATGTCTTTGTTTTGTTTTACAAAGTCATAATTTTATTGTTAGAATTAGCATAATTTTAATTAGGCACTGACAGAAGTCAAAAGCTGGCTCCCGACTGTGCCTGCGTGCTCTCAGGGACATGTTATAGCTGGTAACCGTGGGGGAGTTGCACGTGTGTGTGCTTAGAAATGAACTGCAAGCATTTTGCAGCTTGCTTTCTCAACTCTGACATCCCTGCAATGATATCCAAAAGAGAGACTGAGTTACCCTGAGCAGGACGTGTCAGTGAGATGGATGAAGGCTATCTGGGCCTGGATGAAAAATCCATGACAGATGGCAGGAGGAGAGTTTAATATGAACTCTTACACTCATTACTGATACCAATTCTAACACTGCCTTTTACCGTTACCTTCCTTATTAGAAAAGTTCTTATTTTCTTCGTCTTGTAGTTCTTTGGGTTCACTGTTCCAGTGCTGAGGTGGGTTTTTTTTTTCCGTGCAGGCATAACCTGTTACTGGCTGACTGCAGTCACAGCTTTAAAGCTCACTTCTGCAACTGCAGAAAGAGCTAACAGCTCTGAATACCTGATGTTCACGGGGGTTTAGGTCTAAACTGGTTTTCTAACCCTTTAGGCACAAACATTTGTTCCTCTGAGAATGTCCTTCTAGTTGAATGATTTTAATATCCTCCTCCTAGAGTTTGGAGTAGATTTATCTTTTTTTTTTTTTTTTTCCTTTTTTTTTATCGTATAGGCACTTTTGTGTGTGTGTCAAATACTACTGCTGTAGAGTGTGACGTATAGTCTAGTGCAACTTATCAAATATAGGCTGTCTGGCAGTCAATTTCCAGCACATAGTGTTTGTCTCATGAGCTGTGACTAAGGCCCATATAGTTTTGATTTCTCGATCTCATGACTGACCCAGTACAGCTGCTGTTTACAGAGCTGTCATATTCAGGCAGAGGGTGTTAATGCAAACCTTCTTACCCTGTAAAGATTATCTTGCAAGAGATTAATCAAGGGAAATAAAACAAGGAACAGACTTGAAAAAATGCCTAGGTATTGCAAAACTCTGTGTTAAAAAAAGCAATAAGCGCATATACAATACACCTACATACGCAGACACACATAGAAAGGTGGGTATATTTATATACGTAGGTATATATAGAAGCACGCCATTACTGAAAAAAAAGACCATAATATTCATGGATTGCATTCAGTAAATAGCTTCATATTCAAGTTACAATCTGTCAATTAAGAAACTTGTTCCAATACATTTTGCAGTCAAAAATGCATAAATTTCACTTGAAAACAAATCTCTCTCTTTTTTTTTAAAGAAAATCTATAAAAGCTTCTTCCTTTACTGAACCATTTTTTATGCAAACCCATTTATAATAGAAGGGTACAGTAAGTATCCTAAACTAACAATTATAGATGACGACATTCTCTTTCATTATCCAGGATAATAAGCAATTTTCATTCCTTGGAAACAAGCAGATTCTACAGCAAGCTTTCAACAAATAAAAAGACGCATAATAGATGCTAGGATCATATAATGTTTCTCTTAATTTCAGGCTTTCTTCTGGATGACAAAGTTGTACTGTAGACTGCAGATTACTTGGAACGGAAAATAAGATATCTTGAAAGTAAGATCTTTAATTGGATTTTAGAAATACTATTATGTTTTCAAAAATTATGCTGCCTTGCATACACTGCCAGAAGAGGTGTTGAAATTCACAGTTCTGGGGGTGTGCATTTGTTCCTTTTTAGCTGACTATAAAAGCATTTCTGACTCGGGGCGAGTCCTCACCTGGGCAGTCACAGGCATTCTTCCAGTGTGGCCCGTGAAATTAAACCGTTTCTATAGCAGGCAAATTTGCCAGAACAAAGCAAGATTAAAAAAAAATTAAAAATAAAGAAAAAGAAATAGGAAAAGTTCCATGAGAAAATTGCTGACAACAGTAGCAGGAATTGAATAGAAAATCATTCACTGTAAAGTGATAGATGAAAATAGCCAGCGTTGATTACTTTTTTAACACTCCTACCCCTTGTACAAACTGGCCTTAAATGGTAGCTTAGTTAGAGCCAAACTGACAATCTAAGAACATCACGATTACAACTTCTATTCTGTTACTGCTTTTAGAAGAACACTAGCTATTTTTAAGGGGGTACATGTTATACAGACTCTGTCTGGTCTGTCTCACAGATCTGGCTCGTTGTTTCTTTCAGCCCGCTTCTGATACAAGCCCAAATTCAGCAAAGCATTTACAAATAATTTTAAATAGATGAACAGTAGACCTCTGAAGGACATTTTCAGTTTGTTTAAAGAAAAGAGAAGGCTGAAAGCCTAGGAATGGATTAACCAGGGGACTAAAGGAGTAATGTCAATGCCTCTCTCCAACCACATAGCAACCCCAGCTAAACACTTGAGTGTCACCCGATACCGTATGCACAATTCCAGCTGTGCCATCCCCTGTCTCTATGCATAACAGTGCTGCATTGCCCTTCAGTGCTCCTCTGGTTTGAGGCATTTGTTATTTTCTTCCCTGTGGTTAAATTGCAAGATGTGCTTCCTCCCTCCAGCTTTGTAGCCACAAGTTGGCATGCAAAATGACTGAGGCATCAGGTGAACTTCACAACACATTGTCATCGAATGGGGGAGCACACATCATCAAGTTCCTTTTCTGCATTTCAGAAGAACATCTGCTTAAATGATGTTTGCTTCTTACATGAACATCCCAGCAGCAACCGAAGAAATTCTGTCCTGTTGCTCTCGGTCACACATGCCCACATTACATAGTTTGGGGGCTGGTTTGCGTTAAACCTGTTTTGTGAGTTCTAATATGTGTTGTAGTCTTAAATAATAGAAGAGGTAAAAAGAACAGAGAGATCACTCAAGAATCAAAGGATAGAAAGCACATTGAAATTGGAAACAGGTGTCAGATCAGATGCAGGAGGAGAAAGAATGGCTCCAAGAACAGGATCTGCAGTGGGGAAGACTCTGGTCAAAAGCCAGCAAAGAATGTGAAAGCTGTCAGACCACACTGTTGCTAGTGCTGACAAAGATAAAATTAGTTTGTGTTCATTTCATATGCATCTTATGGTACAACCCTTAAAAATCAGTCTCTGTAAGCATATACGTCTTCTGTAACGTGCTAGTTTTTGCAACAACTGTTCCTTTACTTTTTTTTTTCCAAATAAATATAAGTCTAAAACGTATCAGAATCTATGGAGAGCTGTACAGACTTCAGTACACAACATGTGTTATCAAAACATAATTATTCTTTTTTGACATTTCACTAGGTGGTTACTTATGCTTTTTTCAAGAAAAGTTGTTCCTTCCTGGTTCACAAATGGTGAAGGACACTAATAATGGAGCATTGAAACAAAAACTGACAAGAAAGAAAATATACACACCTATTATATCCAAACTCAAATGTTCCTTGTCACTTAGCTGGAAAAGAAATTGCAGCACTCACAAAATATTTTCCTTACTGGCGTGATGAAGAACCTTCTTTTCAAAGGCAGATGTCTGGATAAGTATTCATTCTGGTGAGTCTCATGCAAAACGTCCTGATTCTTTAGAGAAGCATTAAACAATTAGCTAGACGGAGTTTCTTTTGAATTTGAAAAATTAGAAGATAATTTAGGGTTTGTGGCATAGCAGCCACAAAGTAAGTCTAAGTTGCTTGTAGGCGATAGAATGAAGCTCAAAACAGGAAATCTGAGTGTTTGGAGCCATGGTATTTATTAGTTGCTTACACAGCATTCTGCTAATAAACACCACGTCCTTAGCACATGCAAAGTAATCATGGATTTTATAACCTAGAGCTCTGAATGATTCTATAGGAAGTGACTCATTTTATCTTTAAAACATTCCAACTCTTTCAGGTGCTGCAGTGGTTAAGATCTATTCTTTCTGCAGCAGGTAGGGTGTTGTCTTCACATCTACACTAACATCTAAAGGGAATAGGGATCAAACTGCACGACTGAAAGCAGTGCTAATTATTTATGCATACTGTTTGGAAACAATTCTCAGGTTTGAAAAGTGCCTTTCGAACAAATATAGACCAAGGAAATGTAATCATCAAAAACAACTTAGACATCACCCTCTTCAAAAAGAACAAATTATAATCACGACATGTAATAGCTCTTGAGCACCGTTCACATCCCTGTCAGGGGTTTTGAAAGATTGACAAAACGGGATGTGGATATTAAATGTTTTTTCTTCTAAAAAAGAATACACATACACTATAACAGTTTCCTGGCAAGCTGAACTTCACAGTTTTTGTCACTTTTTACAGCCTGTCTTGATTTATAGAAAGTGTTATCTCCAGTACGTAAAGCTACAGCGTAAGGGGAACTGCAGTCTCTGGTGATGCAAAATTGACCCTATTTTTCACGTGTGGAGATTAAAAGTGAAGACTCTGGAAAAGTTAATGTCATCTATCACATCTGGGTTCTGGAAGCTTCACAAGACTCCTGGGTTATGAACTGCAGAAGCAAAATCCTCTTTCCTGAGACTAGCATTTCCCTTTGGTATCTGTTAAAAAAAGGAGGCCATTTCTGGAGGCTCTTTCCCTCAACCCTTGCTCTGAGACTGAAGCTCTGGGTCCACCCTTGGAGCCTTCCAATGACCAACCAGGGAAGAGACGGAACTTAGGGAAAACCTCTCCTCCCTCTCTGCAGATCACCCACAAAAGGCTGTCACACTGATCAGGTATGGAAAGGCTACAATTCCCTCTTCTGTCATAGAACTGTGTCCCAAAAATCAAATGAGCAGCCCCAGAACTGGCTAGTTTTCCCTCCACAGCTACAGGCAGCATGGGGGCCAGCTCACTGATTGCCATGGCCTTCCTTCTCTCCCAGGTAACTTCTTGCTTCTCTTTTCTGTTTTGCTTGTTGGGTTACTCCCAGTGCCAGGGACAGGCCTGAGAGGACAGCACATCACACCAGGAACCAGACTTGGGGTTTGCCTCTCCCACTGCCAACTCTCTGGCTTCTTCTCCTCTGCACTGGCTTCCCAGGAGAAGGGGAAGAGATGGAGAAAAACAGGGCTGCCCTGTACATCTTTGGTGCACTTATCTTTGCTACAAACTGTTTTTTTTCCTCAATGAAGTGGATAAAATATCACTGGAGTGTTTCTCTCCATTGTGGTACCCACTGCCTTGGACCCAGAGACATCCCCTTCCCATCTCAAACTAAAATCTGCATTCACTGTACTGGAAGTTTCAATAATTGCAATAGATATATTTTGTAGAGGCTGTTTTCAAAGCACAGGGAATGAATGAAATCCCCATCTGTTGCTTTATATCCTGCTGCTTTAATCCTCTGAATCACTAGCAGTGAGAAAGGAAGCGCTGGACACGCAAGAAAGCTATCCCATCTCCTTTCTGCCATACTGCCACTGCTGCAAGAGGAAAAGGCACTCAAGCCGAAAAAGAAGGTGATGGTTGCAGAGCAGCCTCTGTGATGAGCTCTCAGCTCTGGAAAGGACTCACCGGTCTGAAATAGCCTGAGTCTGTTGATCTCCAGGGCATGCTACAAGAAGCACCCTTCTGCTCACACTGTTGATGACCATGACGTCTACAGAAAAAGAAGAATTTGTGTGAGCTCTGTAACAAGTGAGGGAAGAGTGTGGTCACCTGCTGTAAGTGTTGACAGCAAATTACGAGGCTTTTTTTACTTTTTGTTTTAATATTTCATATCAAAGGAAGCCTTGCATACCTCCCAACAAGACTATGTACCTGGGCGCAAATGAGAGGTGATAGTTGTACCTTGATTTCCCCTTGACAATCTCTTGTGCTGTAAATGACTTTTCAGTTGTCATTTGCTGGCATTGTGCAAGAGGCTCCTATTTCCCTTGCACGGGTATACCTGCAGCCTAAGCAACTCCCAGAGCTGTAATGCATTCAGCTTTAGCCTTTAGGCAGTAGTAGCTTTTCTCTCTTTAGCAGGGCTGGGAACAGGTGTCCTTTCTTTGTGTTCACTTTGCTTTAGTGCGTAGTCTCTGCTACAGGGAAGGAGATGAAGGCAGGGGGTGGAAGGATAGTTTAGAAGTGAAGTTGTTAAAAAGGAGCCTAGTGTCTCTTCTCGGTCCCAGGTGGATTTCCTTTTGTTTAGTCTATCACAAGAGCAGCACATTTCCTGCTTTACATGCACAAACAAAAATGTAAGAAAATGAAACTGAAGATGTTGAAAGCTGTGGGCTCAGAGGGAAAAATAAACCAGGAACAAAACAGCTCCCCCCTCCCATCCACAGCTTGCTTGGATGGCACAAAGCACCATAAACAAAGTTCTACAGCTAATATGTTGCTGATACACAGGGTTATATAATATTGCCCATAAAATTAGTCATGTGTTATTGCACAAAGTGGTATGTTCCATAAGAGCTGCCTATTTAGCAAGCTTGATCAAGAACATTAAATATGAAAATAAGGAAAAAACGTTTAACATTGTTGAAAAGTAATTAAAAATATATTTCACCATATGCTTCCCTGCCATTACTTCATTTTAGCAAAACAAATGCCTGGAGCATTTATTATCCCCCATCATTTTTTAAAGAGGCCTAATGTTCCCACTTGGCACAGGAGACATGCAGATAAAATGAATCAGCTCTGAAATGAATTGTGTGAAACGCATTTGTCTGAATTCAAACAGCTTCCCTGTAGTCAATAAACGCATGAGTTCTTCCGATGTCTCAAAATGTATATCTCTGAAAAATAACTATTTTTTGCTGGTTATACGTTGTGTGTAAGCTTAGAATAGGGTTAAAATGCCATTACTTTACTAGGGTTCTGCTACAGTCAGTGTTACAAAGTTCATGTTACCAATAGAGACCCCCAACAGCCTTGGTATTAAAAAAGCAAAACAAAAGAAAAAATGATAAATAAAATACAACACACACATCAAAAAGCTTTCAAAGCACAGCTAAACACATGAGGCTAAGTTCATCCACGGTGCAATTATACTCTTTCCTGCACTGTGATGCCAGGAATAAATTTGACCGCAGGGTTTTAAACGATGGATTATAAGCAATTTTATTCTAATTCATGCTGGACAGAAGAAGGCATCTTCTTTCATAAATGATGAACCAAAGAGCAGTAGTTTGCAGGGTTGTGTTCTGCGTTTTATTAAAAAAAAAGTGATGTATCACTAGTCAGTTATTTGGGGGGAGGAGGGAATATTATTCTTTGCAAGAACAATGAATTAATAAAAAGTCAATCTAATAAAGAAACAAAATGTCCTTGCTTGTGTCAAATGTTAGGAACACCCATAATTAATGGAAATAATATATAAACACAGCTGGATAAAGATATTCATGCTGCATAATTGATGTGGTAGTTCACGCGTTACTGGCGCTGAAACATATGTTGTTTGTCTTTACATTGACTCCTTTTGAACATGTGAAACTTGACCCACCAGCCTGTACAACAAAGCTCTGCCATGCAAGACAACTCGCTGGCACTGACCTGGCACATAACTGTGAGATGAGTGACCTGAGACAGAAATCAAAAGCAGCAGATTCTTCCTGGGTGAATGGAGGTGAGGAATGTGTTGGAAGTGATGTGAGAAAGCCCTAGGATGACCTGCAATGGCTAGAAATAGTCCCTCCCTTTCTGGGAGCAATGGGGAGAGACAGAAGAGACTGAGGAAGAAAAAGTATATTAGATTAGTCCAAAATATCTGACTTTTTCTGTCACTACGTGGAAGGAGGAACAGAGGAAAATGTGGTGAGAATCAGGGCAGTGGAAATCAAGGGATCTGGGACTCAGTAGACTCAGCAGGAGTAAGGTTTCCCATAGTACAGCAAAGCTCATAGCATACTTTTCCTAGCAAACAACATGTCTCTCCTACTTCCCGCTTCTGTTTTACCCTAGACTGTAATTTCAATTCAAACACCACATTCTGTTCCTGTCTGAAAAAACGAATAAAATAAAAAAAATAAAATAAAAAAAAAAGTGTAAGTACAACAGTGGCTTCAAATGGCATCTACAAATGGAAAAGCTGGATTGAAATTTTTCAACCATAAACCACAATGGGGCTTGGTAGTCGGGAAACCCGGGAAACTCCCAAGTGAATCACTGTAATTCACTGCTGACCATCATTAAAGATGTCTGACATTGGCAGACAAGGAAAAATGTCAAAACATTTTCAGATCCACAGTAAAAACATGATATCTAGAAGAACTCTGCGAATTTCGGCTGATGCAATTTTGCTATAGTTCCAAACAACAGGAGCTGGCTATTCCGCTCAAGCTCTGCAGATGTGTTCTTTCAGCTCTGGATGTCCATTTTTGAGCAATGCTTAATCAGGCGAAAGGACAACACTGATGCAGAGAGTGAAGGTGGTAAAGCTGGAGAATGTAACTGATTTGCATCTTTGGGACCAAGGTCACACACTGATCAATGGATCCCATCAATAAAATAATGTATTTTGAGTGCAAGAGTCATTTGCCTTTTACAGAAGTAATCTGAGTTTGAATGAGCTTCTTTAGCACTTTCAGTTCATCATTTGAGCTACTCTTAAAAGTTTGCTAGCATTACTGAGCTGAACAGAGGTATGAAAAGAAATCACACTTTAAACTAGAATATGCAGGCATATTCCTCAAGAACAGATTTCACTCCGTACCAAAAAAGGAACTGATTTTCTAATGTAAACCACATTTCTACTTGAGAAATTTGTTGGTATGAGTGAGTATAGCTATACTGGCAGACCTTTATAGGAGCAGAGCGGACCAACCCCATAAAAAAAAATGTAATATTTTAGTACAGAATCTAAGAAGTTTACCTAATGTTTGTAAACTGATGTAATACCTCCAGGTGAAAGATGCTCTAGGAGTATAAGCTGTTACAAGACTAATTACTGCTAAAACCAAGTTTTTTACTAATTCAGTTAGCTGAAAAATGTTCTGTGATTTTATTATGTCTTAAATTGTCTATAATCTTCTGAAGACTCGGCATGGTTGATTTTTGGTATCAAGCTAAAAAGCAGAGGGAGGAGAAGCGTCAATAATGCTGGGCACAACCACCCCCCAGATTAGCTCTATATGCCCATCAAAGGCATCTCCTACATACCAGGCTGGAGTATAGATTCCAGAGGCCTCTCAGCTTCCAGGCTCCTGCTATGAAGCAACATCATAACATCATTATATCTACTTCACTGTTACCATGCATATTATAGATATTAATGCGAGATATGTTTTTAATTAACTTGTATTTTTAGCTACTCAGAATGACTGAAGCTCATTTTTCTCCAGCAAGGATGTATATTGCGTAAATATAAATTAGCTCTATTTTGAGCTCAGAAGCACTGCATAAGACCATTGCTGTCCTGATCAAAAAAAGTGAATTTCTGCCAAAAAACAAAAGGGAATAAATAAGTGTCATCTCCTGATGAACATAAAAGCAGAGGAGGAAACACATATGTGATTTGGAAACAGGATTACTCATAGATTCAGAAGAAATAAATCCAATTATCTTCCTTGATTCATCAATAAATGGGAAAGTAGTATTTGTTTTATTATCAAATTAAGTTATTCTTCGGAAGTAATCCACTTAAAATAATTGTTTCCTAGCATCAAGCAAAAGTAATCAGTAAAAAGGAACATAAAATGTCTTTCTACTGCTTTCTGCAAAAGACTTTTTCACATTTTGTCTGAGGATCAGATTATCCCATTATAAATGGCAGCAGAGAAATCCAAGGAACCCAGATAAGTAAATGCTGCTTTTCTAATATCTTTCACTCCAACTACCTGGCACAGTGGTTTAAAAGAAGAATTTCTCACATCTTTAGATTTGGAATAAAGTTTTCTTTTGGGAACCCTGTAATTTTCTGTCCTCAGTGAAGCGATGTTGGTGAAACCTTTGGCTGCCAGGGCTGAAGTATCCTCAAGTACATCTTCTGCTTGCAGAACGTTACTCTCTGTGTGCAGAGTACAAAAATATTGGCGAGGCTGGTTCACCAATATTGACACAGCAAATACAGGTTCACCTGTCTCAGGAGTAACAGTTTAAGTAGAGGCAGAGGGAGATGAAAAAGCCTGCAACAAGTAATCCTTTGTGGCTAAAATGTGTTCCTACAATTTCATAACTTACCTGAGCAGAACTTGCGAATGTAACATATGGAGTAAAGTAGGGAGAAAAATACTTAAGATCTTAACCTTTCCTTTTCTAAATCTCCTTTCTTCAAGGCAGCAACATACTCTGCAGCCTTTGAACTCTGAAACAGTAAGGTACCTAGAATTCTGTCTCGTATTTAGAGGTTAGTATGCAAAAAAGTAAAAACATCCCTCTGTTTTTTTAAAAGGAGATCATCAATCACACCAATGAAGACAAAGCTTTTATTTGCCATCAAAGATCTGATTCAACTCATGCGGAGTGAGATCCAATAGTTGGATTAGAGAGATTACCTGGCAGTGACCAGAAATTTTTGTGTTCATTCTGTTCTAGCAAGACCTAGGAAGGTTTTCATCCACCTGCTGAGGGAGCCTCCACTGTGTTTCATCGTGAAGAGGTGGAGGAACTCCCATTGCAATGCTAGACACGCCAGCATATAGTTTAAGACAAAACTGTGACTCATTGATGGTAGATTAAATTTTAAATGACAAGTTTTCTAACTTTGGAGGAGTGACAGTCTGTAGCAGCCTTCTGATAGCGTAAGCATCAAGCAAATCATCAATTTTAAGCTGGAATGTAGACATTTCATAAAAAATATTGTATGTTGTCATTGTCCATGAAAAGCACCATTATGTGAGGACCTGGTTCCATGACCTAGAGACTCCTTTTCATCTGTATCCTATGCTTCTAAATTACTAAGATCTGCAGTATTGTACCAGCTGAAAAGAAAGCAGCCGTTAACCCTTTGGATATGTAGGCTGTTCAGCTTTAAACTATTACGTATATGCAAGCTAGAATCTAGTTAAATAACAGATGAGCTACAGAACTCTTTGGAGTTCAATTATTTCAACGCGGCAATCTATTTCGGGGTGTCACTAATACTAATGTGGAGGTTGTATGTACTTATCTAGATCAGTATTTTTAGCTGGCAGAGGCCCATCCAAAGGCAAAGTTGCCCGTCTGCAGTCGGAACCAAAATGTCAAACCATACAATATCTAAAAATATTAATGTAATTGCACGCAGAAAGGTGATAACTATGTAACTAAATACAAACGGATAAGTCAGCTTCAACTTGAGGAATACGTTATTCTAATTTTTCTTGAAATAGGCATTGATCATGTTAATTTTTAAAGATTCATTATCCAAATATTTTTACATACTCCAGTGAAATGCTTTGGTTTAACTTTGAACACATTATGAAACAGTGCATCTCTAATGTTTACCAAAAAACCCAACTTAACACATTATTATAATATTTTGCAATTTTAGAACATTTACATTACCTTTAAAATAATAGTTCTATCTTAAAATGCTGAATTGAAAATTCCCAGAAGATACTCAAGTGTTAGCATGATGATTGGAATTGCCATTATAAACATTATATAAAAATTACAACTGCACATTCTGCTTCTGAGAGAGTTTCATCCAGCAGTTTCATTTAATGGTGCTCATTCTCAAATGAAATTGCTGTACTTGAAATTTTAGGGAACCTGAATTCAGCGGAGAACAGTTTAGATAATAATAACCAATTATGTATCTTAGGATAGTGAAAAGGAGAGAAAAACAACAGTGATTAAAACAAATGAACAAAGAACAAAACTCACAGATATAAATTAAATCAAATACCTTTAGGCTCCTCTGAAGTCTGAAGCATAGCACTAGAGGCTAATTTCAAGGAGAAAAATCAGAGGAGGAATTCTGCAGTGATTCTAAATAAAGTATACCGTGAGCACAGGGATTAACCGCAGTGCATTACATGAAAAATTAATCTATTTTTGTCATCTGGGTTCTGTGACTCCGTATTTTTCAGTTTGACTACAAAAATATTTGGGGTCTTTTTTCTCCTTCTCACCACACTTATATATGATTTTATACTGAGAATTAATTTGAATAACAGATCAAAAGCAGTTCCGGAGTATGTACACAGCAAGACTGTGTGACCAGGGTAGGTATTTTCCCTTGTAAAATTCTAAATTCTGAAATCCACTATTGTTTCCTGATGTGAAGCCCATGGCTATCACTGTGGACAAAATTCAATATTTAAGAGATCAACAATAAGAGACTGAAACTGGAGAGTGAGGACCTGGCTCCCATAACATTTGAGGCCGTGGGCTGACTGCATCTCTGTCAGGGAAGACAGAGGAGCTCTGTAGTTCCTAAATCTTGTATGCCTCACCTGCACGGGAGGTGCAAACTGGGGAAGACCCAAATTGCTCTGCACTTTGCCTATCCCTTGTCTCAAGAAAAGGAAATGTATTTGTGACTGAGATGGGAACCATTGCATGATTTGGTCGGTGCAGAGAGAGGGAAACCAAGGAACCAGAACCCAAAGGCAGAGCCTCTGTGACAGGACAGATATTCAACCAAATAATCAGAAAAGTTTCATGCAGAAGGATCTATCTGTAATCCCCCACAGGGTTAATAGCAACTTCATTAATATTCCCATTCTTTGAATTTCTGCTAAGTCACTCTTATTCCACATACACAACCAAATCCATAGAGGGGATGTGGTCTTGTGAGATGCTTGGGTTTCTTCAGTTCTAGCTTCTGATTTCACAGAGCTGGGCAGAACAGAGCAGCAATTAAATAAAATATCAGCTTTATGTTTGAAAGGAGAGAGATTGTCAAAGCAGACTCAAAATACACACACATTTTTGTTAAAAGGCACTTACAAAACACTGGGTCATACATACAGTAACGATTTTTCTTTCCAAAGGTTCAGTTCTGGGTACGTTCATCAGTTCAGAGTTTATTCGTTATTCTTGAAGCACTTTGTGGAACAAATGAAAAACCTGCCATCACTCTGTCTGAACACGGCCCCCCACAAGGGTGGAACTCACGCCCAGAAGACATCAGAACTTCAGTGCCTTCAGAAACCAATGTGAAAGCTGTCTTTTCCATTCAGTCTTTCCTCAGGAACTCACACAGAGCAATTTTATATTTTCCACCAGCATGGAGAAAGCAGATAGTCACAAAGATCCATTTCTCTCTATGAATAACAGCTGTAGGTCTACAGATGTTGGGCTTCATTTGGTAGAGCACAGTCATTGTACCCTCTATGTTAAAAGGTGGTGAGCTCGCTTTTGATGTGCTGTTGTTAAGTGGCATAGCTCCATTTACACTTCTTGAAGGTCTGGACCAGTGTCTCTGTCTTGGTTTGTCCTTTTGCTAGCTGAGCTCAGTGAACTTATGTTCACACAGAAAGCAGAGACTTTGAAGTTATCAGAGGCAGGTGTCAACGTTATCATCAATAGCACTTCTGACACATGACTTCAACTGGGATTCTAACTGCACTTTTGCCAATACACAATCCTTTAACTTCCTCTAACTTAGCATAATTGCATTAAAGGAATTTCAAAGACTTCTTTGAACCAAGGTACAATTAACATCATCTCAAAGGACATTCCCACCCAGTGGTTTACCCCAGGTAAACTTCCTTTCTGAAGAAAGAGTCTGTTTAAATGTAAATCAGCTTCTTCACTTCTGTAAATTGTTTCCAGTCTCTTGTCAAATACACTTTCACACCAAAACCTGTCTTCAAGGCTTTGCATGTTATAAAATACATTTTCAATTAGAAAGCAGATGAACAATGACGTTAATTTAATCAATGTAGCTGATTATCAAAAAATGAGTCTCTATCTCTAGGTTACTAGACCATAGATTCAAGTGAGAAAAGCTACTGGTAGTGGAATAGTGGATGTCCTAAGTAAGACATCAGCGGTCTTCCATCTTTAATTTTTAAAGTGTCCCGAGAAATCCTTGCTGCAAACTTTGACTGATTGGAAAGCGAATGGCAGCTGTAGGAGACAGATGAAGAATAACCTGCATGAAACAAAGACTGAATGATCCTGTCTTCTGTCCACTGCTGTGTAAAGAGGAGACTTCAGCCTCCAAAGCCATCATTTATCACCTTTATATAGCACTAAAATACACATTTAGAAAAATCCAGGTGTCTTAATCTCTACACTGTGTCATTTAGGATATCATCTGATATTAGCTAATCATGCACATCCTCTTCACTTTCCTGAGCCACTGCTGCTGAATGGGAGAAGATAAGAACCCTGTTTTCAAAAGCTTTTAAATGACAATATTTAATTTTGTCATTATTTTTAGGAAAGAAAAACCTTCATAAGCCTTTTAAATAACACTCCATGGCCCTCTGGTAACATCTTGGCTGGCAATTACAGGTGAAGGTGCTGGGCTATAAGAAGCTTTGAAATGTCAGAAGAAATTTTTCCCTTTCCTTTTCATCTAATCATGTAACAATTGCCATTTTATGCTGCACTCAAGACATATAGTTTCCAGGGGCAGCCCATTCCTGTGCTGTGAACATTTATGAGTTATACATCATATAGTATTTATTAGAATTTGGATAAAATATTGAGTTTTAACAGTGAAGATATATCTCATTTTTGTAAACACACATAAAAGGGTTTGAGCTATTGTCTTTATTTTTCTCTTGGATTATCAAGATTTCTGTGGAAAGTAAAACCCTCAAAAAAAAAAAAAAAAGAAAGAGAGAAGGAGAGAAGAGTTTTGGTCATTCTTAAACAAAAGAATTCACTATTGATTTCTAAACAGATATGACAGAAGGATAATTTCCACAGTTTACAGGTTCAGTTCGGGTTGATTGTGTTCTGAGACAAATGTTCAGCCTTCAGATGCCTTTGCATTAGAAATTTCAGAAGATTTCTCTCTTTTCTGAGATGTCTGATGCTATGACTGAAATATAATTATCATCACAGGATTTTGTGTTAGAAAAACGCTATTCACAGGTAACACATAACCACTTTTGGCTCCCTCAAAATATCACTTAACTTTCAAGCCAGGGCCATTTATTTATTCCTGGGACTGCAAGGGAAGCTGGGTATCATTAGATGATCCATTTTAGAGTTCATAACCCAGAATAAGAAATATCAATTAGGGTTTAGATGCTGGTTTAAGCGGTCTGCACTACATATTTTGATATTTCTTCTTTGAGTCCAAAGTAGGAACAAAATTCTTACAAAATTCACCCTACGTCTGGTGGATACATGGTAGGGGAGATCTAAATCTGTGTTCCTGAACTAATTCTTTCAAAATGGAGTCAAAGTAGGATTTAATCAAGTAGAGTTAATAAAATCATCAAGCCCTTGTGATTGTGATGGTCATGCTTTTAGAACAGATCACAAATCTCAAAGACAGCTGCTCTGAAAAACAGGAAAACAAATAAAGCAGAACAAGCTTAAGCTCCCAGAAACTTGTTCCTTGCTGTGCTAGTCCAGATTGTGTCTGGGGTGAGGAGATAAAAAGCCCTGGATTCACACTGCTCCAAAATTGAAGCAGAGCAGGGGTGAATCAAGCCATTAAATTTGTAATCAGATCTGTTGATTGTCCACAGTGCTTTAAGTTCTGCTCTGTTTTAAAATAACTGGGGTTTTACTTGAGAGGAGAGTATACATCACAAACAGGTTAGCAGCCCTGAAGAGTTCACTTAAAAAGTGGAATTCTCAGACAGATCACCTCAATAATTTCTTATAAATTCCTATTCAAATTAATAAATTATGAAGTCCGTAGCATCTGTGAAAGAGGAATAGTCCTGGGAGCAGATTTTAACCGGTGAGCATTTCTTTTCGACTGAGATCAAGGTGTTCCAACTTATCCTCGTTTTCAGGTTTTTGGTTAGTTTGTTTTTTCTTTATTATTTGTGCTGCCATATTACACATGCCGGTGCTCCCTTCCTCTCCAGGAAAAAAAAAAAAAAAAGAAAAAACAAAAAACAAAAAGTAAAAAGAAAAAAAATGATGCATAATACCCTAAACCTCTCTCAGAATTTATTCAGCCACTAGGTTCAGATTTTCCAATGAGAGAATGTGTTGTTCATGCAAAAAATGTGTATTCATTTACATTTGATCCTGTTAATTTCCATACTCATTTCTTTGTTAGACAAACATTTAAAATATTACTTATACATGGATTTATTTGTATATGCATACATGCATGACTTCAGATATTATATTAAAAAGTTATTCTTCTCGTTTTGTACATAGCAAACTTTGACATAATTGCCCAAATAACATCAATAACAAATAAATTAGCAGGTCTGTGTTGGGAATAATCTTAAACAACTCTGCTTTAATCATTTGGTGATCAACCTTCTCTGGGAGACAGAGAGCATTATGTATTTCCCCCACAGCCATGAAGTCATTTGTCGTGTCCATTCTGAGTATATGGAAAGGACATTCTTTAAACAAAGACAGCAAGAAATTAAGTCATCTTCAATCACTGCCATGAATATTCTGCTTAATTGCTGATGGCTTTTATGTCACCGCATCACAATGCCCAGTCTTCTGTTTTGCAGTTGGGCTTTGCAGCAAACGAAAAGCTACAGTGGGCTCTTCTCTTCCCATACTCAGAAGTCCCAGAAAGGAGAGCAGAACCTGTCAGCTCACGCCAATATCTGCTGTGCTGCAGGAGGAGACAGAGCTCTCCCTGACAAGGCGGAAGACAAATACCCTTCCTACTCGCTCTCCCTTGATTGAAATGACACATCGCTACATCTTTCTCTCGTACATGATGACTCTTACAATCACAGCTCATTATCCTTGACTGGTCCTTAACACTGTACAGTCTGTCTAAAATAAAGGCTGAATAATCTTTTTTGACTGCTCTGTTCCCACGGAAAACTTCTGTTTGTTTTGTCAGAAACCATATATTTTAAAAGAGCGTCTACCTTGACAACTCCAAGAGACCTTGACTCTATCAGGAAAGAGTTCTGCTCTTTTAATAGAAGTATCCCTCCCTGACAAGGAGTAAATATATCGCTCATAACTACCTCTGCTTTTCTCCTCTGTTTAACATCCAAAAAAGATAGAGAGTATGTGGCTGGTTGGCAATGGAGAAAACAGTAATTCCGTCTTAACAAGGAAAACAGGCAATTCTGGAGGGAATCCAGCCTCCAGGGAGCAGGGACCAGAATCAAAGACCAGGCTGATGTTGGTTACCACATGCTGTGGTCTTCCCAGTTTAGAAAATGTCACATTCCTTTGAAGTGCCCACAGAAACATCTATGGGTTTGTGGGTTGGACCTTGTTAAACATTAAGTGCTTAGTGCCACGGAGCATAATCTCATATCAGAGCTTGTAATCTATTTGACCAAAATACTGCAAAAGCAGCAGGGCAAGTTTTGAAAAGCTGCCTATCCAAAACTTAGTAAACATAAATAATGTATTTCTTCCTGGCCTTGGTCTGCTTTAACACAGCAGAACAAAAGCAGCCTTACCATTGCTGCTGAGTGCAGCTAATGGTCTTTTTGTCTAAATTACAGTTGGTCCCTCTAAAAGTGTGTTTCCTGCCAAGTGCGGTTTCACGAAGCGCTGAGTCAGAGGAGCTGGGAGGAGGGACCAACAGCAGCAATGACAGCTGGCAATGGAACTGTAAAATCAATGGCACAGTTAAAAGCAGGTTAAGAAACAATAATGTTTTGGGGCAAAAGGAGAAAAACTGGAACACAAATAAACTGCAAGGCAGAGTAAGTTCCAATGTATCATTTCCCAAAAGGGAATACCATACTATAGTGGTTTGATGACTTAGAGAGTAATGCCTTAATATTTAGGAGTAGATGCTTTAAAATATTCATGTGCTTCCTATTGGACTAAGGGCTCAGATAGAGTCAGGTCACCATACATCAGCGCCGTGATCTGCCCCAGGAAGTTTGAGGCAATTTGCCCTAGTTCAGCTTTTGATAAGAGAGACTTAAATAAGCCAGCTCATTTTATACTCGCCTGAGGACACACATGTTGGCAGCTATTGTACTTCAAGTGATAAGCTGTGGGTTGTTAAGTGGCAGTAATTCAACACTAGTATCCAATGCACACAAAGTCTAAATACTTGCAAGGCCATTAGAGGACTTTCTGACTTCCAGCTGGGGTAAGAGTTTTGCCACCTCATCTGTGTGAACTTGCCCTTAGTGCTACCAGCCAGCCATCATTTCTGGAAGGCAGAAGATGACAGCCAGCAATGACAAGAGGTGAAACATCGTTTGCTTCTTAATCTTGATGACTGGAAATGGGAACAGGAAAAACAGTAGGAAGAAAGTACAGAAAAGTGAGATGGTGTTAAAAGAGTTTAAGCAACTCACAGCCTCCCTGGCCACTTGTCCCTGCTCTCTGTGGCCTTCCCTGTTGTGTCTGCAAAGCATATCTGGAAGCACAGAATGAGGGATCTCATCCATCGAAAATTAACCCCCACTTGTTCTCCATCCAGAAAAGTAATTTAGCTCTATGTACAAGTTTTGGGGTCAGTGTAACAAAGAGGGCAAGAAGAAGTGGCTGCAGGGCAGTTTTAGCCAGCACAACAGTGAAAAAATGTCCATGGAACCACCCACAACCACCTTCTTAATTTTCAATGTCTTTTCCTGCTCCAAGCTCTAATTCCAACCACCCGGGACCTAATCTTGTTTCCACTTCAATAAATTGCAGCTTTGCCATTAACCTTGATAGGAGTAAGATTGATTCTCGATATGTAAAGGATATGATTTTCCACATTTCTTCAAGGGTAATGTGTAGGAGTACACTGGCTTCATTGAGTCCAGCCCTCCACGTTGGCTGCTTTGCACTAGATACTTGGTCCTCGAAGAAGCAGAGACCAAATTCCACAAGTCCCCGATGCCCCACAGAAGGGATCCCAATGCCCCAGCACAGGAGAGCAAAGGCTTAGCAAACTGCAGCTGATGCCACAACAGGAAACTTTGCTGTCCTGCAAGCACAGCCCTTTCATTAGCGCAGAAGGTGGGTCCGATGCACGGGGTGGGTTCCCACAGCAGCTGTTCTGCCAAAATCCCACCACAAAAGAAGGGCCACAGAAGAAGAGATGGAAGGACCATGTCAGCAATAACTGAAGATAGCCTTCGGTTACAGAGAAACTACATGCATAGGCTACCAAGTTCAAAGTGGATAAACACAAGCCTGCTTGCAGCTTCACCACAGGCGGGAAGTCAAGGCCAAGAGGACTGAAGCCTGGCTTAACCCTGCAACCTCGCACAATTAGAGAGCAAGTTACTTGCCCAGAGCAATGAAGAGACTTAAGTGCCCCAGATTGGTCCTTTTTATCTCTGTGAAGAAAGTAATCACAGCAAGGCTTTCCTTTTACCCTGCACACTGTTGCCTCCTGACCTGTTTCTCACCTTTGACAGGGTTTAAAAGTTTTAGATATAGTCTGCTCTTTCTGTTTCTTTTTTCTCTCCCTACTCATACTTTAAAAGGATTGTTGATGCAGATATAATCATGACAAAGGGGAAATGGATCTTCTTGTGCTCTCTTCTAACCTTAAACTTAATGTGTGGAACAGAATCAGCAACACCAACCTGGAGCAATGTTTTGAGAAGCAGCTAATTGATTGGTACGGTGAAGGTCTTCAGCTGTGATACTTATGTGTCCCTTACTGAGGCAGTTATACAATGAAATCATAACAATTTAGACCATTGTTTTCTGTATCATACTTTCTGTTTCAGAGTTGTTAGGTTTTGGTTGGGTTTTTCATTCAGGAGCTATATTTATTGCATTTAGCTGATTCTTGGCCAGGATTTCCATTTGTAAGGAATGTCACAATTTAAGAGCCTAAACTTATTCGTGCTTGGTTTATTTATTTTCTCTAAGGAAACATTTTGCATATCAATGGAAAATATGAGGGCGTTTTCCTCAAACCATTTATTAGGGTAACTGTTAAAGAATGCTGCCCCCAGTGTGCTGGGGAAGTGAATAATACAGACGTCTTTGGGCATTCAAATGTTAGGCTGGACATTTGTGCGCTGCAGGAGCAACCTGTGGGCTTTCTGCTGATGGCTTAGCTCTATTTTGTATGTACTTTCTGATCACTACATTTTATTGTTTTTCATAGAAGCTCACTTATGCATTCCCTTTCATTCCTTAATATTTTTCCAGATGAAAATCTGCCTGAAGCATTTTATGTACTGATAGAAGTTCTTCTCTTCTTTCTTTTGATTTAGGTTTTATTTCACTTTTTCCTAAGAAAACTAGACAAAACTGATAAGCTAGGGTATGTAAGGACAACAGAGATGCAAACATCTAGAGAAAGAAATGGGACTATGGCTCAAGAAGCCAATGCAAGTTTGTACAAATGCCAAGCAAAGCTGCCTGGAGTGCACAGAGAGTCTCTCCAACATGTAACGGCTTAGTAAGCTACTTTCTCTGCGGCTAATTTCTTTACTTCTCCTATCTTCTTTTTTTTTTTTTTTTTAAGAGTGTCCTTCCAAGTGTCTTCCTTGTTTTTCTTCACCATAGGTGCAAGGAGGTGCAGGGACAGCAGAATAATCATGTATCTCTTTAGGACATGTCTCCAAACTCAATTTGAACTCCGAAGCAAAGAAACAGATTTGTACTGTCTCACAGTTGTCTGTGTTTTTTGTTTCTGTTTGACTCTGATTTTCAGCCTGCAGCTGTTGAAACAGTCCATAGGAGCTCACAACTGTATGCTGCTCTGCTAACAGGGGACAAGCGGTAAGAGGAAAACATCCACTTTTTTATTTCTGGGACGGAAAGGCACATTGAGAAACACACCGTGTGCTCTTACTCACAGCACCCAGTTACAAATGAACTTTAAATCTCTTTGCTGTCTTACTCTTTCTGGAAATATTCAGGAGGTAGCACTGTGAGGGTTGGCCTATGCAGAGGCATTTGGAAAAGTTATGGCCTGCTAATAGCCCATTTAACTGGTTAAATGAGTATAAATAAGTGTAGGATTGTGTGTTTCACAAGATTTAATTTTATGCTAGTTTCTGTACTCATCGATTTCCCCCTTTTTTTTTCCTTGAGCCACCCGTAAAAGGGAACTCTATAGGCTCACCTTCTTACTGAATGCATACAGACAGTTAACCGCTGTAGACCCTCCTCCATTTTAACATTAAGGGAAAGCAGGACATGCAGAAGAATTACAAAGAATGAAGAGTAGAACTGGAATACCAGTTGAAATGGGCATTATTCAAAGCAGCTGCCTCTGGGTATAGCATCTCTTGCTCTGCAGAGAGGTCCCTCATTAGCTGCCACACAGGAAGGGAGGAGCGGGGCTGACACAAAGTGCTCCATTGATGGGTGCGGATATCTCCCATGGGCTCTTTGAGAAGGCAGGCAAGGATGGTGAGGGCTGCTTCTGCCTCTGAGGCTCTTGGACTTTGAAGTGTTAGGGTTTGGCCTCCTCCCTTCTGCAGACTGGTTGGCACTTAATAATAATTTTCAGTCAGTAAGAGCAGATAAAGGCGTAGGAACACAAAAGATCCATTTTGAAAAGTAAATGTGAAGTTTAAGTCATAAAGGAGGATCGGCGTAACCACATATTTGTATGATTTTAAAATGGCTGGGCCTGGTGCAGGGTCAGAGGTCTTACATCCAATGGCGTCCCATGACTGCCCAGTACTGGCGAAAATCTGTTTGGGAGGTTTTAGGGTTTTGTGGTGTGGTGTTGGTTTTTTTTTAAATAACTCAAGATTTTCCCTGGGGTGCAAAATGTATGAGTTTGGCTTGTATCTCAGTAATGCAGATTAATGATTAGTAGTACCAGCTGACTTCAGTTTACCCTGAGTCTAATATATTTGAAATCTGATTTTCTTTTCGAGTAGGATAGGTTCTTAAATCCCATGGTGCCTTCTTAATATTAGAGCATATATTGCCACTGCTGAAATCACATAATTGCGTATTCATGGCCAACTCTTAGAGTTCCCTAATCTTGTTTGGATAGTGCACTGAGTTTGTTAATAGCAAACAGCGTTTTTATAGCTAGCCCTGCCCTGGGTCATTCCAATGGCTGATATTTATGGATAGAAGAGAGTTTGATGGTGTTCCAGCAACAGCCAGGACACCTCTAGACATAAACTTTATTTCACAGAGAGAGCCACCTGCGTATTATATTTTTTTTGTTAACTTTGAAACTAGTATACAGTATATTTTAGGTAAAGTGTCATTAAACATAGTACCTTTTTGGATTAATAGCATTCTACATTCCTCATTTTTATGTTAGGGTTGCCCCATTGATCTTAAGTATGAAGCTAAAGGTATACTAGGGCCAGATAGACTCTTGATACTACAAGATACTTAAAAGAACCTCATAGCAGCAGCTAAGGATCTCCTCCATGCAAGTTTTTCCATATACTGCTCTTGTATTGTGAAGGTGAGGCTAATATAGCATCTTACCTCAGTGCTTCATGGGTGCGGAAGCCACCCCCAAGGGACTACTGCAAGCTGACAAAGCAGAGCAGACTTGCTCCCCCACCATTGCCCACAGGGCCTGATTTCCCCTGCATCTCCAAAAACACAAAGCATTTTATCTGTGAAACCAAACTGGCCATGAAGTGCAGCAAGGAAATAAAAGAGTGATAGCATGGAATTTTTTGCTTTTTGGATAGCTGTATCCATTGCTTTGTGTTAGTGCGGCTACAAGAAGTGTTTGTCAGAAGTCTGGAGTTCTAGCGTCTCTACTGCCAACTGTGATAATCATGCCTCTAAAGAGGCAGAGAAAGCTGTAGTCCAGTCAAAGCATAAACCTTCAGGCCCAGTGTCTAGTTAAAATTAATAAGCCAGAGTCGCCAGCATGCTCTGGTGACTCTGTTCTGCTCTGGCTCTGCTCTGCCCCAGCTGTAGAAACGAGATGTAAAACTTGTCTGATGGGCCAGATAAACACCATTTAAGGTTGCTTTATATTTCTAAGGAAGCAAAAGAGGAGCTGGAACACCTGACACAGGCTGTTTCCACTTCTTTCTCTAAGTCATGATGGTATTTAATTGCTAATGTTTCCAAACATATTGAAAAATGTATTAATATGGAAAGCAGGCAAATTAAGAAATCTGGATTGTTCTCTACCTCAGTGTGCTAATATTGATTATACTTTATAAAGCGTGTAATTATGTTTCTGAGCACAGCAGTAAAATACACTGACAAGTTTTCAAGTACTGATCAAAAAGCATACATTAGAATGACAACACTATTCTTGGATTTTGAAGGAATTTGGCCATATAATAGCCTTCACCTCAATAAAGAGAAGAAAATAAGACTTCCTAGATCCACAAAAGTGTTTAGAAACCAGCTCTACATAAAAGTCAATGAGAGATAAGTGTTTAAACGCCTTTGTGGATCCAGTTGGTATGTAAATGACAGAAGCCCCTACCTCTTCAGGACTCCTTATTTACAGGTGGAGGACAACATCGATTGCAGCATCTGTAAAATATCAAAAGGGCAGAGATTTTTGGTATCCACAGCAATAAATGTACAATATCTCCTAAGTAATGTTGGGGGGTTTTGGAAACAATTTATCCTGATATTCAAAAAGTAGTGTGTGTTTTCTGTAGCAAAGCCTGCATCATCTGATTCCTCAGTCTGTTTACAGGAGCGTATAGAAAATACACACATCAATATGTCAAGCAATGGTTTGAGGCAAAAGTAGATGTTCTGGACAATTGAAATCTTTTCTGAGGATTTCATACTTAAGAAAGGATTGATCTTCTGTCCCTGAAGTACCTCCAGCTCCCATGGGTTTCAGGATGGCTTTTAGATACATGGGTATAAAAGGGATGACTCAGTTGCCTTTGTTCTCTACAGATACATACAACTTCTCACCAATTTTATTAAAATATTATTCACATGAAAAGGAAGGAAAAATATCTCTTATTTTCTGTGTTCATCTTTTGTTTCATACATAGGAATTAGCAGATTGTGCTTCCTGGGTTCAGAAAGACCTCGTTAAGCCTAACCACTGAAATATATCTACAATTTAACCTGTTATGGAAAAGGAGGGTGAAATGCATTCACAGATAATATAATCATCACATCCAAAGAATGCTGACAGTTTAACTGTCACAAATAGCAGATAGAGAGATCTAAGTTTAAGAAAAACTGAATAAACAGGACCTGTTTCTTCCCTCCTTAGCAATGCTATAAATAAAAATAATTCTGTAAACTTCATGGAATTACACTAATAAGGGATAAAAAAAAAAAAAAATCAGATTAATAAGACACACCCTGCATCAGCTCAAACAAGAGATTCCAGATGGATTAGGAACAAAAGCAGTTTTAAGCAGACCTCACCCGGATCGCAAGCACATTCCTGCCACTGTATTCGTAACACGCCCTGATCTCTTCAGAAGCCCTTGCAGCGCACAGCTACTGTTCCCAGATATGAGGGCAGCATCCAGCATTTGGCTTGACCATCAGAGCTGGAGCCAGAACAGCTTCCTGCTGAGCAGACCTGAATAAAATTATCCAGAGGGCTTTGGTAAAAATTAGTGGGCTTCAGTAAAATTACTCAACAGACCTTAGTAAAAATTAATTGCATAGCCTAGCCTAGAGCACAAAGGAAAAAGCAGTACCAAATGAACAGCAGCTGAGTTTGGCTCACATTGGAAAGAGCTAATTTGATGCTGGTCAAAAAAAAAGGGGGAATTTATTTTGCTACTGATTCCAACAGGAAATGAAAGTAGATCTTTTTTTTTTTTTAAGGCTGTTTGTTGAGTCATACCCCTCTGAAATTTTCTTCTTTGTAATTCTGGGAATTATATGCAGTGCCAAAGTACCTTCTTGTTTAAACAATGTTTTGGATTGCCAGAGTGAGGAGGAATGTGTGCCATGTTACATGGGTTCTGTAATTCAGCATAAAGAAGCAGATGAGGCTGGTTTGATCCCTGTGGAAACCTCAGCTATACTGAAGGTTCCTTGTGTTTGGTAGCACTTTAATCAAAAGGTTCTGTATAATTCAACATCACTGGAATAATGGTTGATTTGAGAAAGTACAGGGATACAAATAGGAAACTGAAGAAATTAAATTCAGCAAGGCTGCGTAAGACTTTAGTGGGATTATGGAAAACACAAAACTATTCAGGCAGCAGGCTGGGTTGCCTAGAAATGGAGTAATTGTTTCATGTAGTTAAGAAAATTCATTTATGCTCCTAGGGACTTGTTAATAGCTTGGTTATCTGTTTATTTCCTACCTTTACCAAAGTGTAGGTGAGCTCTACAAAGTATAATGAACTTGCATCACTCTGCAAAATAATAGTTAGGGGCAGTAGATACTCCTATTTCCATGGAAAGATACTAATTTATCAAAGAATTACAGCCTTTGGAAAGAGGAAAGACCTATTAGGTCATAAAATCTGTTCCTCTGCCAGTACAGGATTTGTTGCATCTATGTATATTCATTAGTGTTTTGTTCAAGTTGGTTTTTAAAAGAAACAAGGGGACTTCCAGTGCTCAACTAGGGAAACAGAAACAAAGCTCAGTAGATTTCCCCAGAAGTTTGCCCCTTATACCCTATATGCCTTTACAAGTGCTGCATTAAATATATATTTTTCATTTTCCAAATGTTTATTACAGTTGCTTCTTAATTTAAATAAATTATTTATTCTTATTCAAATAGCTTTTCTGTCCCATATTTAGGTTGAATTGAGGTTATTGAATTCTAGGAAATGATAATTATTCCTTTCTGACCTTTCCCATGTCTCTGAATATGGCAACCAGGTTGTAGGGGTTGACAGGTGGCAATTTTGAAGAAAAAAACGTGTACTATATATATCAGTATGATGTAACATTTCACCTGTCTGTGTATTATCTGAATTTCAGACAAATCTGCATTATGGAAATTTATCTCGACTTTTGAAAAGGCTTCAACCTATGCTCTAAAGCAAATGAGAACTTGCATATCATTAAAGTCAAGCCCAAATAAGGGCTCAAGGTCAAGCATGGATTAAATTGTTTTTAAATATCTTTAATGAGCTTGATAGTTCAAGAAAAATAAGAAGAAAAGTACAGCTTTTTGTTCTTATTCGTAAATGCTTTTTGGCATAAGAACCTGCTAATTTCACCTAAATCCAAATTTTTTAAGTGAAATTCAGCTCAGCCGTGCAAATATAGAAGGACTTATTAGCAAACATATGGTCATAAACATTATCACTCAAAGTCACATAAAATTTCACCTAATTTCACAATGCATATGAGGTTCATTTTCTTGAAACTGAACTCAAAATTATTTTCACTTTTTCATAATTTTAAATAAGTCCTTATATGAATTCCCAAGGGCATTTTGAGGGTTATTTTATTATTCTTCTTACGCTTTTTGTGGATGATAAAATGAATATGGACTGACTGATCTAGTGATAAACAAAATCCCTGTGTCCACACTGGCTTCTCAAATCATCTTAGTGCTTTTACAGAGGGCTAAAAGAGATAGAAAAGTGCTAAGATAATTTCCTTGGCTCCTTGTTTGCAGGACTAACTGCTTAGTTTTCTAAGCCAATTTGTCGTGTGGTTTGCCCACTTTGTGTTGACCAATCTTAGAATTTTAGCACTTTTCTAAAAAAAAAAATGCATAAGGACAATACCCTAAAAGGGACTAAAAGGGAGTTGGGTTTTTTTCTGGTGAAAGAAGATTGGAACTTCCTGCCATCATGCCATCATTTACCACTCCACTTTGTCATCTGGCTTTACAACAAAAAACATTAGCAACCTCAACTTAACTACACTGAATATGATATGAACATATTCAGCCATTGAAAAATCTTTTTTGTGGTGCTTGTCTGTGGCCATCTAAAATGATAGGCAGGAAAGACACCTCCTGCGTGCTTGCCCATGTTCATGTACACTTGTGTCTCTTGCAGAGGAAGGGAAAGACTGGGAGTATATTTTTTACCTGTGCCTGATGAGAGTTTTGTTTAGAAGCATACCATACCTCAGCAGTCTGCACAAATGAAGTTTATAAAGCAGCAATGCTTCTTGATGGAATAATATTGTCCAGTCTCACTGGTGCTGTAATCAGCAAAATTGCTTAGACTGGAGGTTCTTCAGTATCAACAGGATGGTGGGACTGAAAAAATATTTTCAAAGACCTCTGCTATGAAACACATATTCCAGGTTATTGAAAAATCAGGTCTGTCAAACTTTTAGCTTTCTGCCTGTTTGTATTCCCTCTGGCTTCCAGGGGCAGATTTCCAGCTGAGGTGATAAAGATTGAATATGGTTGATTGTCTTCACAATAGCTTGTGGATAGACACTCTGCTAAGGTCTGCCTGTCACATTATTTTTATAGGTTCTGACAACAGGATAGTCAACTTTATGAAACAGATGATTCATACTATGTATAGCTTTTTATGCATGTAAAATGTATATACATATGTATTAAAAACATGGTGGGAACTGTTGTCACAGAATATGCCTGCATAAGGAAAGACAGTAATTCTTCTTAAAGGGGGGAACCCACAAAACTGAAGTGACACTCTGGCACACTGAAATGCTGAAATGCCATTCTAATGAGATAAGCAGCCGTTGAAAATCTGTGCTCCACCGTATTTTCAACTACTTTGTTTTCTATGCATCTAAAACTTTATTAGCAGTATAAGGGTTTGTCTGGAAGTAGTGTGCATTTATTTGTACATATTTTACAGTAAGAAACACAGTAAAAAGTCCCGATAGTCTGTTCTTTGGTTAAATGATGGTCATGTGAGATTTACAATTGAATTGTAAGGACAGGCGGACAGGCAGAAGACAAGTGACAAAGACAAGAGTCTCTCTGCCAGCAGGGAAGAAGAGCCATAATGAGCAAAACTCCCAACTTGATCTAATTTAGAGCCAAGCAGAGCCTCAGGAATGTGTGGGAATTAATCTTTTTATTTATCCAGAATGAAGGAAGAGAATTAAGGGCAAACGGAATAGCACTGAAATGGACAGATTTGTATTCCCTCCTGAAAAACATTGCATCTAAGTGCCTGACAGCTAAAGTTCATAAGTGCAACAGCGGATTTTTAAGATGCTATACAGCCTTTCTGTTCATTCTTTTTTGATGGGGGATGGGATAGAGAGTCTGGGTTTGACCAATAATGTAATCATTGTTGAAAATCTACAGCAGTGCAAGAAATCAACAGGGAACGTAGTCATAAGAAATAGGGAAATTTTTTTTAAAAAAAAAAAAGGAAAGAAAAAAAAAAGGAAAAAAAGTAATGTGTTTTCCTGACTTAGGCCCGAGCTAAGCAAAGTGTCAAATCAGAGAGTGGAGGATTTGCAGCGTTAGGCTGTTCAGCTTGAAGAGATGTGATCAACATGCCAGCCTGGCTGTGCTTTCTGCTCATCCGAGTTCCTACAGTTTCCAAACAACCATATCGAATCTCCACCTGTCCGCTCAAGCAATCCGCTTTAAGCCTAAATAAAATGAAATGTATGAATGACCCACAGAAACCATTCCATGTTGGGAATCTCATAATATTGCTATTTTTCCTTGATACAAGCCAGGTCCCATAGTTGGAATTGTCCTCCACGTAAACTTATTCCTATAGTTGCTGGGTTTTTGCACTCACATGTATTTTTAGGCCTCCTTTTTCATAATCCTCTTTCTTCTTGTATTTTGGCAGCTTGCCAGTACAGTAGCCAGACTCCCTATTACATGCCAATTAATCCCTTCTTGATGAATTTGAGTCATTTGTATTTTATTGTACACAGTACGGAAATACATCATGGCAAAAAGTAGTATAAATAGGGCATGGGTTAGTCAAGTATAAAGCCTTTATTGTCCTCTACTAGATGTGTATTTATCACTTCAATTTAAAATAACTAATGTCCTGCTAGAGTAGCCTTTTCCATTGTATTTGAGAAGGGTTTTAATATTTTTTCCAACATAACACTAACAGTGTAACATGTGTTTGCTTTTAGAAACACAGATAAGACGCATAGATGAGATGCAGAGCTGCAGTACTCTGCAGTTCTAACAAAAAGAAATAATTGTGTAGTAACAATAGAATAGGCTGCAATCAATTTTCAAAGGTAATTGTAGTTAAGGAGGTTTCTGCATACCTGTGGCCTCTGCCCAGGGAAGAGTGTGTTTGCTCCTAGTAGCCAAAATCTGGAACAGTTGCCCCAAAGCAAGGCCTGAGTATGGAGAGGCAATGCTGGGGCAAAGACATTTTAACCAGATCCCCATTTTGGACGGTTGACTCTACCTCTGCTTAAAGCACATACCTAAATCCACCTGGCTTTAGTGAGGCTGCTCCCGGAGAGAAACAGGAGGTTCAAGCTCATTGATGAGCTGCAGACTTGATTTTGGCCTCCTTAGGGCACAGTCTCAGACTGTGACTGAGCTGAACAACTGGTCCACAGTGTCTGAAAATCGAAGATTTCACCCTCTCTTTCCTTTTCTTCCCTCCACCCCCCTTCCTGCCCTGCACTACACGTTCACCTTCTCCCGTCCATCTCATCAGCTTCAATTCTTGACTGACCCATAGGCAAACTCATTCAGTTTGCTCTACCAGCAGAAAACGTGCATATTCACTCTTTTTCCTGCCTATTTTCTGCCATTTTAGTTAGCAGAGGTGCTGCGTTGTGCTCCAACAAGCACCAAAGTAAGTACAAAGTCAGTGGGTATCCAGGAGCAAGAGGGGAGGAGTAATTGGAGGAAAGCAGGATGCCTTCACCCTCTTTGCAGCTGCTCTTAATTCATATCAGGTTACATTAGCTACTGTTTAAAAACAAAAAGACTTCTGAATTTGCAACATAATGCCACCCGTTTAAAGACGCTTGTGTTCATAAAGGCATCAGCTGAACCGAGCTTAAGTCCAGTTTCAGTTATAAAATCCTACAAAGGCATTTTATTGCATAATATTATTATGATGCCTAGATGCTTAACTCAAAAGTCAGAAGGAATTAAAGCTCTGTAACACAGTAAAACTATCTAGGCAATTAGAAGACATAAACTGTTCAGACAGCAATGTCTGTATGTTTAAGAATAAGGATTTCACTTTTAACCAACCTTATAACACATCCTTGTATGTATCCTTTACTTGTTAATCTGATTTTATTTAGTTCTAAAAAGGGGCTTTGCATACTAATTCAGATTAATCAGGTCTGACTGCATGTAATTAAAAATTAGTTATACAAAGGCAGACCCTAAATCAATTCTTAAAGAACGTCTTCCTTCAACTACAAAAGATTAGACTTTATGCATCGGTTGCTCTGAAAGGAAAAACAGTTATTATTGAAGAGCATGCTAACATTTTATCATTAAAAAATGAAGCACGTTTGCCTAACAAAATTAAATGATCCAGACAATAAAGCACATTTGCAGAGATCAAGAATGATAAAACCAGCAGTAGGGCAAAATCCAATGCAAAAAATATTAAAGCCCATTCCTGCAATGAGCTTCTGGCAA
This sequence comes from Thinocorus orbignyianus, assembly GCA_013400375.1. Lineage (NCBI taxonomy): Eukaryota > Metazoa > Chordata > Aves > Ciconiiformes > Thinocoridae > Thinocorus > Thinocorus orbignyianus. Next base: position 299,542 of record VXBW01008331.1, read on the forward strand.
AGGACCTCTGTGCAATAGAGGTCATATACGTTTCAGTGTTTGCACTAGATATAACCCAGGGAACTAAATCCAAGTCTGCAGTGAGAAAGATGGTAGTAATTTTTGCACAATTCACATACAATGCAGCTTATAACTTAACTTGGATGAAAATGAGAAAACTGCCTTAAATACCTCATCTTTTTTTAAAAAAAATTCATTTTGAAATCATTATAGAAGATTTATTCACCCCATTTACTGCAGTCAGATAACAACAAAAGATTGGAATTTCTGAAGATTCTTTGTAATTTTTTTAATTTTCATTTTTACAAAAACAAACAAACAAACAAACAAACAGACATTTGGAATTCTTATCTTTTAAAAACCCTGTAAACTTAAAAATCTCTGTCAGACAAAGAACTTTGTTACAGGGACAAAGAAATGACCCAGAGAAGGATCTCAACTGTCCCCTTCACTGCTAAGGTCACATCCTCAGTTACTATATGTGAAAGAAGCAAAAGAAGACTAAAATTCAACTCTGCCCCTGCTCCCGCAGTCTCCATCACACATGTCAGGGCAGGAAACATGGTAACCCTGCCAGCTCCTGTTCCAACCATGGTGAGGTTGTGATCATGGTGGCAGGGAAAATCCTGCTTTGGGGCTTGAATATAAACTTCTGTGGCCATTATTACCCATGCAGGAGAACCTCAGGGAGTGATGAGCCTTGTGACCTGTTTGCTTGCAGTGTTATGTCCTTGGCAAAGAGAAGACCTCACTAGTGAAGGGCAGGCTGTAGGGCACTCACCCCCAGCACCTAACACTGACTCACCACACCTGGAATGGGTGGTGCATCTTCAACTCAGGGGCCCAATAGACCCAGAAATTCAGGTAGGGAAGACTGGTGTTTACTGAATTATCTGGTAGGCTTTTTCCCATAATAGGTATTTATTGATAGTAAAACTCAAAAGTTGTTGCTAAAATTAGAATTCAATGTATTGAATTCTGTCCTTCAGAGGGCATCCAGTCCCCATTGCTGTGACCACCAAAAGTATTTACTTCTTTGAATTCAGCATTTTATGATGAATGCTGTCTTGTCCATGTCACCGTCTGCTTACAAATGGCTGCTGCAAGCATTTGAATAACAAGGGATTTCAGAATACAACACAGCTACAGTTTCAAATATATTAAATATAGAGCTTAAATTTATCTCAGGATACATAAGACATCCTCTGGGAAAGCTGTGCAATGCAACCATGCTTTCTATTTTTGGCAATAATTAAACTACACTGCGAAGAATTATTAGACTAAACAACACTGTAAACCCCAAAAGCAAAAGAGCTAACATCCCAATGTGTTGTTCATAGTCCTGTCTCATACCTCATTCTTTTCAGCTCTATTGCAAATGAAAATTAGAGTCAGTGGAAACTAAAAAGGTATGCTTTTTAATGCATGGGCTAGCATATTTAGCTAGATGAGAAAATAAATACTGTTTACCTTTTTCTGTTTAAGCATAAATCCTTCCTGCTCCACAAATTGGTAAAGTAAAATTGCTCAACACTTACACATCTCTCATGCTTATTTTCTAAATCAACAGTGATAAAAATAGGGTTTTGAACGTAATAGAGTATCTAATAGGAAATTCCCTTTGTCACTTGCATTAGCACAGAGCAATGAAGTACAAATATACAAAAAAATAAAACTATGATTCTGATAATAGTCACTCGGAAGATAAACTTATCATGGATTATATATCTCCTTTTAAATAATGCATCACACGCTTTTCTGAACCACTGCAGTTCCTTCTCAAGGTGTTGTAAAAACTGAGCAACCTGAAGCATATTTATACAGATTAAGTGGTTTCTAATACTCCAAAGAGCACTTAATCTGCATGAATGTGCTTGGTGTTGCTATGTGCCTCTAAAGCCTGAACAAGAAGCCTAAGTGATTCTGAAAGTCTGCTGCACGTTTGTATTTTGGTAAGTTAAACAAAGGCAAAAATGGAAGCAATATGTTAACTGGCCCTGGTAAGCAAGACAAGCAACTGGCAATCAGATGCTTTCCAGCCTGAGCTTCTTATTCTCCAGCCGCGTCCTTAAAACTTCTCAAATTATACTAATAACACAAGTTATTATGCTAATATGGACTCAAAAACTGAATAATGCTGGAAATGATGTATCCTTGATAAAATGTTCCATAATCACCATGACTAATGTTTATTAAAATTCTGCCCTAGAAACTGAAGCAAAGGCCAGCTGTTTTACCTTCAGGGTTCTGCTATGGCATTTTTCAAATATTATGTGTTTATCGCTTTTTCTACAGGAATCATCTAAATGAGAGCACAGTGCTAACACACTCAGCAAAAGAGCCTTTAGATTTCACCACCTTTCTGTGGCAGAGCCAGGAGATGGTCATTCAATAGGTAGCTAATATATCTATAAGATATCCTGAAAGTGAAATGCACACATAGGAATACAGAATTCAAAATAAAGATAATTTATCTTTATACTAGTTCTGCACTCTGTCTCATATCTGTTAAAAGAAGAGAAAGAAATTACACCAGCAGAATTAACACACGACTGATTGCTCTTACTGAGCACTGTAGGGGAACGGACTCTGCAGTGTGTTTTGTTGCAAACAGCCTTCCTTTTCCAGTGTTTGAGATGAGGTCACAGAGACGTTGTGTGATCTGCAGGAGGAAAACCTTCTCCCGATTTCTTTGCTTGTAGGAAATTAAGAAACTTGGTGCATGACGTCTATAAAAGGCACCGTGGCATATATATAAAAAAAAAAATGTTTGTTATGTAATTCATATTGTTATGGAGAAAACCTTCAAAAACTTGTCAGACTATAGCAACGTCTACTGTATATGTTTCATACAAAATACATACCAAGCATCAGCACCTTTATTTTTCTGTTTTACTCTATGCAAAGTGAGAATGTGTGGGATCTTGTAGAACATGTAACAAATATTCAGTACAAACTACTTTTCCAGCAACTGGGTCCCAGAGCTGTATAAATATCTCCAGAAAGCAGTGCCCAAGGCTTTAAAAGTATGTGAAAAGAAAAGGATACATCTGTCAGCTGGTATGTAGCACAGGAGGCAAACTGCTGACTGAATTGGCAAGGGAGAACGGAAGACGATAATGAAGACAACACTAAAGTCACTAGAAGAGATGGAAGGTAACATTTGTTGGTCTTCAGTTCAGCATGGTTCATAGGGCTGGATCATTTGGAATAGTTCATTGGTTCCTAAGGCGTAAAGGTACCGTCTTCATAGAGTACTCATCCCAGATATCTTCTACTGATGCCTGTCCTGAGAGACACAAACAGTTTTCCAAGCTAATAAACAATTCACAAAGTACTTGCCACAGAAGAGCAAGGAACATTTGGGGTTCATCAAGGGCTACTGCAATAGCTGTAGGGAAAAACAGAAGTGAAGGAAAAATGATGAATGGCTCAGAGTTGCCATTTCTTTTTCTTGTGTATGGTTTTTGTAAGGTTATTTATTGTAATCCTAAAGTAGCATTCTAAACTGGTCCCAACCTCAGGGGGAAAGAAAGTTCTGCCATGATATCTTTTCAAGGGAAAGCTGTAAGTCAAGAAAACAGTTACATAAATGGATGGTTCAACCCAAACAGTTAGGTTGTAACACAAAATGATTTCCACAAATACATTTGTGTGGGATGTGCACTAATTTCAACCATTCTGACACCCCCATGCTAAACTGGTCCTTTGTGTTCATAGGGACAGGATGTTTTCTACCTTGTCAGCTTAAAATGTTACAGGTAATAAAATCAGGGCAATATTCAAAACATTGCACATACCAAACTGCTCCTTCCTCACATTTGTCACTTTACTGAAGCCATAAAATTTGGGCATGTGGGGCAGGGTTGGGGCTGGGGCTGGGGGAGAAGGGGAGGAGGGATCAGTAGTGTTTGGGTTTTTTAAATACTTACATGGAAGTGTGGTTATTTTGGAGATGAAGCTGAGTGGGTTTAGAGGTGAAGCAGAACACACAGATCCTCCACTCTTTGGGGGTCATCAGTAGCTGAATTCTAGGATCCATTTCAGAGATGCAGAAGGGTTTTCCCTGCCATCATTAATGCTCCCTTACTGTTGTTGCTTGTAGGTTTTAACATAGCTCTGAGGTGCTCCAGAAAGGGAAGTCTGCAGGACAACCAATTCACAATAAAACCTTTGGCTTTTGAAAAATCAAGCCTAGCAGGTCCAGTGCCATAACATTGCATTTGATTTGCATGCTGTAGGGTGGTTTCTTCTCCATTTTGCCACACACTGCTCCCAAAGGAAATTAGACCATATGGTGCGCAATTTGCCATCTTTGCCTCTAGCAAGTGCGGGTATCCCAGCAGGAATGGACCAACAGGACTTTTGTCGCTCAGTTGTTTGCCTGCTGTGATAGGGCACCCTCCCTCACAGCCAGTCTCCATCTCTCTATCCTCCAACCAACTCAAGCGCTAAGCACAGCATGTTGCCTGATGATTGTCTATCTCTGCTATGCTACAGCTCAGTTACTTATTGAACTGGTGTTCTCAGGCAGCTGTTTTCAGCTTCCCTGGTATCACTGTCATTCCAGGGTTCAAAATGTATCACTCTACTGTGATGCAGCTCCTGCAGGAGCGTCACTTCAGCTTCTCTATCACTTCCCACCTCCCCAAGCTCTGGGTCTGCCACCTCACCCTTCAAGGGTACGAATACCATGATCCTCCTTCCAGCTAGTTGTCAGGGCCAAGGGGTCCCTCTATGTCCCAGCATAGTTTTGACCTTTCCTTTTGGGAGCTTGAGATCAGCACTGGATACAGGTACCAGAATGTCCTCTTACAGCAACAAGGGATTTCATTGTCACTGCTCTTTGTGTGTGTTTCTCTCATCACTGGAAAGAAATCATAGCACAAAAGATGTTCAAAACAAAAAGAGTGATAGCCTTTTTCAAGTTCACTGGTATTTTTACATCAGTCTTTTGTAGATCCAAATTTCCCAAAATTCCCCCTTTCTTCTCCCTCTACCTTGTCTTTATGGCTGAAGCTCTTGCCAAGCTAACGAATCCAACGTAAGCAGGCAAAGCAACACAATAATTGAACCAAGACAAAGTAGTCATAAATTATTACAGGCAGCTCCAAATCCAATCTGCTGTTGTCTTGGTGACTGACTGGGAAGGTCCAATCATTTTTTTTTTTGTTTCTCTCAGGCCGCAAGATGTCATTCACATTTGTCTGTCTTCCCTCTCCCTCCTTTCGCACCCTTCTTTTTTCAGCCCTTGATGTTGCCCCCTCTCTCATCTTGCTTTCTGAAGAGATGGCTTTGGAGTTAGGCAGTCTTTGAAATTTCAGTACTGTCTGCTACTTTCTCTTTCCCTTTATTTGATTATTTTGTAACAAAAACTCAGAGGTGATGGACCCTTAGTCCTGGGGGAAGTCCCTTTCTCCCTGTAGCTTTTGCATTTCCTTTTTATAGGCTGTCATGCAGCCCTGTGTGACGTGTTAACTCAGTCCAGGAGCCAGCGTACCACTTTGTCACCATGCTGCTTTGTGTTCCTTTGACTCCTTTCTGTCAAGCATACTGACATTTCTACAGCCAATCTCTAACTCAGAGAAAGCAAATAATGGAGTGCACCTCACCCCAGAAAATAACCTGGACACACAGTGGCAAAGGGACTTGGGACACAATTTCACCTTGGCGCTGCTTTTTTGCTGTCTTTTTTACTGCCACACATGCTCTGCTACAATATGTTAGAGTAAGGAGTTTACAAAGCAAAAAGAGATGTATAATTCCTATCAACCTACCTAGCTGCCTTTGCTTTCTTCAAAAATTTCCTCTTTAAAAGCTGAAAGCACTATGCAAGAGTATAAGCACACTCTACATTTAGGAATGAGCTGGAGTTGTGGTGTTACATGCCTGTAATACAACACTTTGAAAATTTGACACTAAGGGGGCACAATGTAGAGATGTATAAAGGCTGGTGGGGTGGGGCAGACATTGTGTTCAAAATGGTTCATTATGATAGAATCACAGTACCATGTGTTAGAGCTAAAAAAGAAAGAAATTACTCTAGTGTTACTATTACTAACTACAGATTATAAAACAGGTGGGTTACCCACATTTATATAGGTGACTCTTAGCAGGTTTCTCTTTCATTTCTTAGACAGGAACATCAGATTACATTTCTTGAATGTTCACAGTTGGGATTTTTACTTTCCAGTTCCCATAAATAGTTACACGATTAAAGATGACACCATGATTACTCACCTTAAACAAGGAGAAATTGTAAAGAGGGCTGGAGTTCAGAGTAAATACTTGTAATGCAGCTTTATGTGGAATAAATTCTTCTTTAGAATTCTTCTGAAATACGTGCTTGCCTGAACACATATCAAATTTATATCTGAGATCCGAGAAAGACCCAAGAAAATGTTGCCAGTCATATTCCTGGCACTCATCAACAGGGTAATGCTGTCAAATATGGTATAAATTTCCTCTTAACACATTGTAGATTCTGCTTATCTTGCCTCACCCACAGCCACACAAAGAAGAGGAGGTGGAAGCTGGTGACAGCTTGGTGATCAGATAGGACCAACAGGTGGCCCTTAAACACCCAGCAACATTGAATGTGTCGGAGACCACATCCAAACAGCCCAAAACAAAGGAATAATTTCCACCAGGAATAAGCATATGCAGGAGAGGACTCCTTCAGCTGACATAATAACCCAAGGAGCTGCAGAATTACAGGAATAATCCCATGTCCCTGGTGATCGTAGCATGAAACACATCTGTGCGCAGAGGATCTAAAGGGAGGCTGGCAAAATGATAGGGAAGGGAAGAAAAGCCAGGAGTAGCATCCAAGAAAAGGGAAGATGGAAGGAGCTAGGTGGAGAATGAAAAAGACATTTGCTGTTGGGATGGAAACAACTACTGGCACCCTCTGGCAATAGCCACTCGCTCAGCAGCAGTGAGGTTTAGGATAGTTTGAGGAATCTCCTCCTACCTTCTTTTCCTGCTGCTAATTTTTCCCCGCCACACCCTCACTTCTCCTGGCTCTGTCACTACTTGCAGCCTGGATAGAGGAATTTGTCCAACTTGAAAAATAAACCAGTACAAACAGAAGTGAAAAGAAGGGTTGTTGTGGAAGGAAATAGGTGAAGGGGTGAGGACTGCTCAAGATGGCACCATTACTAAAAAGTGAACTTTGCCATTCTGTCCCGTGTGCCTTCACAGTAACATCCCCCTCCGATATTGCTGTGCTCTCATCCTGTGCAAAACCAAAACAGGCGGATGCAATGAAATGCCTCACCCCTCCTGCCTGCTTCGGCACACCCACCCTCAGAGGAAGGCAGGCTGGGCTCCTTGGGGAGGCAGGGGAGACAGGCACCCACCGCTCGGGCATCCGAGGGTGGCTCTGCTGGTTGCTTCCCCTCAGTCAGGAATCTGATTCAAAAGGACAAGATCCAAAAGGTCAGTCGAGGAGTCTGACATTCCCCTCTGCACAGCAGCACTGCTTCAAAAGGGGAGATGAAAGGCAGCTTCACCTTCCTACCCCGCTCCTCAAGGCCACCTAACTAAGGGTTTGGTTGTTAATATGCTCTCTGGGAAAGCAGGATGCTTAAAAACACATTTTGAAGATGAAAAAGGCTCAATGACATTTTGGGAAGTGGCCCACATGGCTGATGCGGGTTGGTGTGCAGTGAGAGTATCTCCACACACAGAAACTCTTCTTGGTTTTGGGACTATAGTTGGGCCAGATGCCATGACTGGATGCTAACATAAGCAGATGCAGAAAGCCAAAAGGTAATCAGAGCTTTTTTCAGAGAACTGCCATGTTGTGAAAGACCACAGAAGCCACAAAGCTCGCCACTGTGGTTCAGCACACATCACAGCTAGAGATGGGCTGCATTACCCGCTAGCAGGTCAGCACTGCACAAAATCCACCAAAGTCCCATCTTAAGCATCATCTCTCATACCTGGCCTCAAGTTCTCAGTTATATCTGTATATGGATTTCAGTTACTTAGAAAATCCAAGCTTAATGCAGTCTTTCTGAGAGGTACTCAGGCAAACTCTGTGGATGTCCACTCTCTACCACAAGGACTGCCTTGGACCCTTGCCTGGTTTATGTCTGGATACTATAGGACAGGCCACACTTCCAGGTAGGCATAGGTGGTAATATAGAAAGGGCACATGGATTTGTCTACAAATTTATGAGCAAATTCTTTTCTCCTTGTATTAAGTACTCTTGCTCTGCAGTGATTAGCTCAGATAGGTGCACACATACATATTTATGTGCATGTGTATACTCATATTTATACATATTTTATATTATATTAATTTCTTATGTATAATCTCTTTTCTAAATGTGTGGTTGCACAGAAGAATACAGTTAGTATCATTGGATAAGTATTAGACATGCTAGCAGACAAAAAACAGTATTTTTTATTACACAGAGTGTTCATCTCATGTTACTGTAGGGTTGAATCACACATGAGAGCTGACACTTGTCTGAACACATCCTAACCAGGAATGATTTAATACTACTTAGGAAAAGGATCACTTGTTTTCTGTTGTGCCCCCACCTTGTTTGCAAGTTAATACATAAGACAGACCTCAGGCAGCCTTAATTTAGTTTGCTCTCTTAGCTCTTGTATCCCTCATCTGTACACTGCCATTCAGCACAGCAGGGGTGTCAGGTTCCCAGACCAGAACAACTCCAGTCCCTCTAATTATTGAGTGAACTTTGTCTGTGGCTTTCACTGAGGTAATGGAGCCCACAGGGAGCAATGATCAGGTCTGAAGTATAATGAAGGTCACTCTCATCAAGATATTTATATCTTTAAATTAATAAGGATGCAGAAAAACACCTATCCTGAACTTAAAAAACACTTTGGTTTTGTGTAAGCTACAACCAGCAGATAAAACTGTATCACACGAAGAAGCAATAACAACTTCTGAAATGGAAAATGAAGAAAAATACATCGCCTGCACTGCACGTTACTCATTATACTCTCCAAAGTCTCATTTTACCACTAGTATATCCCTGCTGAGGTGATTGGCATGCAGCTAGCAGTGTGGGATAGCTGCTTAGAGTTTCCCAGGTTTCCCAGGTACAGGCACAGATAAGCAACCAGAGAAGTAAGAAAGACAAACACAGGATAAAGAGAAAATCTTTGTGAATCGTGCTCACTCTAGCTTAGTCAGGTGGGGTAGCTAAATCAGCTATATAAAACATGTCTGCATTTGCTGTCTAGACAAAGTTAAGCTAGCTGAAAAGGTAGATTCTTTTTTTCTTTTAAAGATGGGATGTGTTTGTGGAAGATGCTGCCAAGATAACACCAGGGGATGAAGTCTCCTCTTTACCCACAGCGCAGAGAGCACACATGGAATAAGCAGCATTATTGAGACTCCTGTGCTATGGGGGGCCCCTACAGTCATAAACTCAAAGCTATGCACTGTTAATCACAAAATCTAACAGGAATATGGGGGTAGGGAATGAGATTGCTTTTTAAACGCTGAGGAATTTTCCAAGAATGTCAAAAAGGCCTTTGTGAATGAAGTTTTCTTTTACAATATTAAAGACAGAGCAGTCTGGTATGAATGGGGCACATGGCCATGAAGCTGATCCTGTTTTCTTTTGTTTTGGTTCTTCAGGGCTCTATATAATTATTCTCTTAGTCAGAATAAATGAGGACAACAAAGCTCTTTGTATTTTCTAAGTAATTGTAAAATAGACGAGGAAAAACCTGGCACATCATTTCTTTCAACTCTTAAGGCTCCTAAATAAAGTACATTTCCCCCACTGAAAGGTTCACAGTAGCTCTAAAGAATCTCCAAATGACCCAGCTTTTTTCCAGAGAAGGTATCTCATGGTATGTTTCCATCCCTGCATTTTTGATTTAAACAGGTATTTGACCGTGCTGAATCTCTAGCTTTTACTCTAGTATTCCAATATCAAGCTACCAAACCTTAGAATGGCTTTTAAATTCCACCTTTTCCTTTTTTGTTTTTTCTTGCTACAAGGGGATTTGAGGCTGATGATTTTTTTTGTCACTTGTGTTATTTTGCTTTGTTTTTTTTGTTTGTTTGTTTGGTTTGGTTTTGGGGTGGGTTTTTTTGTTGGTGGTGGTGTTTACATTTGGGGTTTTTTGTTGGTTTTTTGGGGGGCTGTTTGTTGGGGTTTTTTTTAAATTGAAACTGCCTGCCTGATTGATTCCTAACCACAATCCTCTTGACACAACTTTTGGACAAGCTGACCTTCACGTCTGGATGATTTCATAACTGTGTCCTATTCTGATCCTTCAGGCTGTGTCATGCAAGCTGGGAATGTTTTCCTCTGATGTGTCTCCTAGCCCCTTCCTCACAGACTTCTGCTCAACACAAGTATGTCCGAGATTTAACTCAAAGAAAGCACACTTTCAAAATAATTTTTCTGCCTGGGATTTTGAGATAATTCTTGTCCTCTATTGCTCAGAAAGTTCTGAAGATTCCTTGTTTTACAACTATAAATATAGGTGGCTTTTTTTCTTTTTTTTTTTATGAAGCTCAGCTGTTTTGTTTCCTTCTGGTATCTCTGTTAAATGTTTAGGATTTTCCTTTGTAGCCTTTTTGAAATGTGACAAGCGTTGTTCTATCTCCGCAGTTCAGAACTTAAAGTAAAATTTCAGTACTCTGTTTTGCCACATATCTGTCACTCATAATATGTAATGTAGATGAGATGAAAATAAACGCAACTCTCTTGAAAAACTCTGAACACCCTCCAGGCCTACTAATTTCAAGGGATCTGTAGCCTATTAACAGCTCTGAAGCCTGACTTCCCCATCCTGACTAGTCTTGTTCATACAGCCGTTTGCTCCTTTGCAAAGCACATACCAAATGCCATCGCAGGTGCCTGGCAAAATTGTTCTGCAGTACACTGACTGGCATTTGTTTCAGTTAAAATAAATGGGTTTAAAACTGTCCCTTTGCATTTATCTACGAGAATCCTGTTTAAAATGTCTTTTTTGTTTAAACTTCAACTACTGCTTCTCGAAGTCCCTACTGTATGTAAAGAAGAGACTCCTTTGCTAAGGTTTGTGAAATGGAAAACTGAATTGTTATTTCTGCACATCCAAACTGTTGTTTGGTAACCATGTCAAAGTAATGAAACAACATCTTTAAATTAATTTAAAAACCAAACTATTCTATTAGTATCAGTGTTGAAACACTAGCAGGGGGTTTTTTTATGATTTCAAGCAGCTCTTGTTTAACTGCATTTTAAGGTGCATAACTAACTCTTCAGACGGTTTAAATGCACATTTCTGTTACTTTTAAAGAAGCTTTGCCACACTGTACTAACTGACTTTCTGGTAATTTAAATATATAGTGTTAAAAAGGAAATATATGTGTTTTATGTTCTTTTCTGTGCTATCAACATTCTGTTTAACAGCCCCACAGCCTTCTTTCTATTGCAAAAGATGCACACATCAAAAACAACAAACTCAGTAAAGAGTTTTATTGGCCACAGTATCTTTACATATTTGGATAAAAAAGAACTTATTGATATAATATAATTCTATACTGGAAAAATTGAGAATTGTAGCTGTCAAGATTTTCAGGAGCAGCCATTGGAGCTTTAGCATCAAGGTAACAGTAGAACTGTTGTCCTTTGACCAAGCTTTGAACTTACACCTTCTTTATGTTCTTCCACCTTAACTACTACCAGTGGAACAAGATAAAAGGAGATCTTTTCAGATAAAAAATAATGTTTGTAAAGTGTATCATTGAAGTTGAATACTTAGTAGAACTTCCAACCGTCAGTCCTGCTGAATTTGAAACACTAAGGTGCCTTTGAAATGCTGCAAATTGGGCCCAGCTGACATTTAAACATCAATTCTGAATGTGCCCACACCCAAATATCGATGCATCAGAAGTGGGACTATTGATTTTTTTCAACAACATGTTTCAGCCATCTGCTTTCCTTCGCCTAGTTTTACTTCTGTCATTTCTTACAATGAATAGACATTAGATGGGGGTTCGCTTACAATGAGACCTCTCATTTAAAATAAAAATGTATCAGACAACTGTGTTTGCCTGAAACCAGTGCCCAGACCTTGTACCGCCATACTACTATATATGTTTTATAAAACTATATATATGTTCTATAAAACAGGTGTTACCTGTGAAACCATTGCTTGGAGGACCCTTGCCCTGAAGGACAGCTAGAATCCAACCCATAAATTTCTGGCATCCTGGGATTCCTGCTTTTGTGCTTTCAGGCTCCTTGAAATAATACCAATGCCTGGCTTAGCCTGGGCTTTTGACCACAGAACTCACCTAGCCATCATCTTGGAGAGACCACTCTTCCTTACCCCTCTGATGAAAGAAGCAGGATACCTTAAAACACCATGGCTCACACGCACGTGCCATTGAATGGGAAAGGAAAACTCTCCTGAGCACGTAAACTTAAGAGTTTGATCAAAATGTCCTTCTTGCTCTCACTCAGATGTTCAACCCCTCCCCTGTCTCTTCAGGTCTTGGCCCTTCTGCTCCCCATGACAGAGGGTTTCAATGCCGAGGACAGAGACTGAGGTTTCAACAGTGAATGATCGGTGAATTAGGCTAAAGCTCAGGCCCAAGTCAAACACAAACTCACAAACATAAATATATCTTTCTCTTATTCCCTCCTACTGCGTAATTCTTTCTACAGTATTTAAGCATTTTGGGTGGATCTCTGGAAAGGAAAGCTGAAGAGCAGGAGGGCGATAAGATAGGAACTTTATGTTGTAGGTCTGAAGAGGACAACAAAAGCAGGGCTGTAGCAGAGGAGGATCTGTGCGCCATACTGCAGGTACTATTATTATTCCGCCAGTACCAGCAGGTGGGGAGCTGTGAGGGAACATCTCTCTGGCCAGGAATTCTGAAATGTGTTTTGATTATTAGTGCTAAAGTAACTATTTTTTTGTTTGGGATGGTGGCTTTTTTTTTTTTTATTTTTTTTTTTTTTCCCTTTTTTTTCATTTTTTTTTTTTTTTTTTTTTTTTTGAGGGGGGACTTATTTACTCTGGCTTCTTTATCTCTGAATGCTGGCAACCTGGATGGCCATATGGCACTCGAGAACAGTTCTGCTTGGCTCCCATTGTGTCTTATCACTCTGCATTCAGTTATATCCAGGTGCTCTGCAAAGATGGAGGCAGATCACTGTCCCCGTTTTATGAATGAGGAAACCGAGACAGAGATCACAGGGTTTGTTTGGTCGTTCTTGGGACACAGATCCAAGAATAAAGCGACTGACCCCTTGGCACGCTCCTCCTCGCTGGAACAGCACTTTGCCTGCGATGGCGCGATGAACGGCGCAGGTGTGGGAGAACGAAAGGTAGGCGCAAGCCGCTCCATTTCGATGATTATCAGGTTTTAAGTGCACCCTCCACTTTGCATTTGAAAAACTGGTTGTGCTATTATGTTTCTCCTCACTTCCAGATGCAGCCAGATGCATTACTGCCCACACCAGACAGCAAGGGGCACAGTCTCCCCAAATCCTAAATGTAGGTACTTGTCATGTAAAGGATAAATACAGCGACTGTTTGTTGGGGGTTTTTTAATTCCTTTAATTAAGGCTGGTACAAGAAAGTGGACAGAAACTTTCAGTGAAATGAAATTAGGTAGAAAGACAACAGAAAGAAAAAAATTAAGCCTACTTTCACATCTTTGAGACTCAGGATGTAAAAAGCCATTTGAAGCTAATGGAGAATCTGATGAGAAGGCTTCACTCCCCGATCTCCAACTCCATTTGTAGTGTATTGTCCTAAGCCACTTCATCTGAAAAATGATGCAGAGAATAAACACGTTCATAGCTTTTGCTGCCACGGCCCAGTATATTTAGTCAAAGAAATTGGGTCAGTGTAGTTTTTATTTTCTTTCCATTCTACTAACTCAACAGGATACTGGCCAAATTCCAAGCATGCTGTGTCCCATTCCTGATTTCATAGACACTGAAAAAAATAACATCAATGAAAAAATGGTCTGTGGATGGCTCAGCTGACACAGCCACGGGCAGGAAATGGCTGGTTGTTGCAGCATATTATCCGCAAAGCTAGCCAGACTGTAAGTTTTGTTATTTTACATTTCACACTGCCAACCATGTCTATTGGTTGTTGCCATCAGAGCTGCTGCTGCTGCAGGGTAGAAAGTAAAAAGTGAAATAGCAAAGGTGGAACAGCAGAAGCAATGGTTGTGAATACACACAGCAGAGCCATGTAGGTATAACCTGTTCGTCACTTGATCAATTAGTTAGTCTCTGATACCTATTTCATTGTACTTCTTGAGAGGACTAGGTTATGTTCATTAAAACAGGTCATTTGAAGATGTGAATCCTTTGTGAGATAAAATAGCTTGTAAAAGGGAAACTAAAAAAAAAACCTTTTTGGTGTACAGGGGGAGGGGTGAAGAGGCTATAGTTACATGTATGTGTACATACATGTGTGTGTACATTCACATGTGTGTGTATGCATGCACATCACATATTCATACACATAGGGCTAAAAGCTCCAGCAGTCTAAAAGCATTTTCCTAGCACTTTTTGGGACCTGTCTTCTCTCCTTAGTTATCTTAATATGATTATATGCCTAAGCAGTCTCACTATCAAGGAGGAAGCTTTGTACACCTACTCCTGGCATAATGATAATATGCATAGAAACTGTTGGGAAAAAAAAAAAAAAAAAAAGAAAAAAAAAGAAAGAACTAATTACCTTGTCATTTCTAATCCCTTGGAACAAATTATCTATGAAGGGAATAACTTTTTTAAAACTTTCCTTGTTCCTTAATTGGTGGGGGTTTTTTGGTTTTGGTGCTTTGTTTTTTTTTTCCAGTCTGGACAAAGAGGACAGAGAAGTTCAGTCTTAAGAGAGAGAGTGTGTGAATGTTTTTGTATATGTATGCATGTATGTGGGGGGATATAAACAAGGGGAATAATTTAAACAGCTTGGGAATTCAGCTGAGAAAGATTCAGAGAATATCAGATGCTGCACTCAGCCCCATAGTCTTAGGTGTTCAGATTGCCACAGCAGCCTCCAATACTCCCATTTAACACAGGAAGGGAGCACCAAGTCGGGCTGGGACGATAGTGATGCTCAGTTTATGCACAGTGCTAAACACCAAGACATATGCTATAACTTTCTGTACAAGTGCAATGTCTCCAGCTATTTATTGCTTGCAGAATTAGTTGAATGACTACTCTGGCCTCGGTAACTGTGGGGCAGTCTCATCTTTCACTGAAGCAGCAAACAATCCAGGGATTTTCCTAGCCCTCCTTATCGAATGGAAAGCTAACACCATTATTCTAGTAAAACCAAGGCACTGAGAAATCCCTAAGTAAATCACTGCCACAGCTGGGAATAAAAGCTGGTCTCCCCAATTCTCAGGCTTGAACTAGAAAACTCATCTCCTTTCAGTCAGTGGGGAAAAACAGCAGAATTCCCATGGGGGAGCCGGAAATCACACAATTATTCCATATAATCCTACAATTATAAAACACGGGTTTTACTAAAGGTGTAGGATAAATCCTAATGTAATATATACAATCTGTGAAAACCAAGCCATGATGAAATAAGGAAGCCAAAACAAGATAACGACGACGTCATTGTCAATGAACTGAGATTGTTAACCCTCTGTTCACACTTATCAGACCACTGTCAGAGAGCAATCCCATTCTCCAAAGCTTGTCTCAGACCATCTCACAATCCTTAACACCTCCAGTCCCCCAAAAGAGAGAGCACTATCTTAGCAGAGGTAAAAATGAGTAAAAAGTGATTGCAGGCTATAACCTGTGAATTCTGACAGGGTAACAGAGAAAATTGTTCTGGGATTAATTTTCCTGATTCCTGTTTCCTCTTTCCTCCTGGAGTAAATGAATATTCTGTATGACTGAAAGTATCAGGAGGTATCCCCAGAATGCACTGTCTGATGTCAGGATGTTTTTGGCAGAATTTGGAATACAACCCTAACACCACTCCACCCCCAGAGCTCTCTCATCAGTGAAGAATTGCAATCAGGGCCTTGTGGCAGTAATCAAACAGAAGTGATTGTCATGAGTACAGAGCACATGGAAAAGAGAAAATTGGATAAGACTTAGGACAAGTAAGAGATAAAGAGGTGTTGTTGAATAAAACCCGGTAGCAAGAGTTCCTGACCTATTTACGACAATTTGATTAAGAAGGTGAGAAGTAACTAGCAGTGTAGGGAGATGATAGCTAACAACTGATTACAGGAGGCTAAGCGTTTGCACTGTGTGACTCTGCAATGAAGTACCTTCCGTGGAACTTCACTCTATTTTAAACAGCAGTTGGTTTTTTCTCAGTTGGTTTGGTTTTTTTATTTTTTAGAAAAACAACAAAAAATTCTTTTGCTCCTTGGACCTGTCACAAGAGTGATTCTATTACCTATCCTTCTAAAAGCACTGACATTTGGAATCAAACCCAGGCAGTGAAAGAAACAGGCTCGGTGCTTTAGCGCAGTACCTTCAGCGTAAAGGCCACAACAAGTAGCATCACCCAAGTAGAGAGGGTGGTAGGCAAGGTCCGGGGAATCAGTCACCTAGCACAGAGCTTGCATGCAGCTGAACTGTCATTCACCCCTTATCAGTGTTTGCTCCAGAAGTCCAATGTTGAGGTCAATTAAGGGGCAGTACGGGCAGTTAACACTCTCCAGCTCAGGGACTGCACAACAGCTGACTTTGGAATTAACCGAGGTTTGAGGTTTTTCTGAGTTACAGGTAATTTTAGCCTGATGCAGACAGTAACTCTTGGAAAAAACAAGAAATAGCTGCTGAGCCTGCCTGTGCTAGATAGTCTACAAGGAGTTTCACTAGGGTTCTGCATCTGCATCGTAACAGAGCTCTCCCTGCTCACTTGTATAGAAACCAAGCACCATGTGACTGTATCCTAAAAAAAAACAAAGCTGCTTGAATCAAGAAGCCATGAGTAGGAATTCAAGTTGCAAATTAACTGAGTGTCTAATATTACATGCTGAAATCAGTTATCTGTAAAGGAATCAGGACAGTCCTTCAGAAGTGTGACCTGAATTTTATTTCTTAACTTCAGTATGCCATAAACCACTTTCCTTCCAAATGGAGTACATACTTAAATAATCACACTTAATTTTGTATTTTCACAAAATCAAAAAAAGTCACTAATGAGGTTCAACATGTTCAAAAGAAGCGACTCTTCACAGTCTGTCAATTACAGCTATAGCAATACATTTCCAAAAATAGTTATTCAGAGGTGACTGTATTTCTGTAGCGAGCAAAGTGATCTCCAATGTAGCTTTTGCTTCTTGCAGAAGAGTAAAATATTTACTGAAAACACAGATTTTCAGTCCTATTTGGGTTTGGTAGGCTTTTGTACAAACACATTCCTTGCAAAATGTTGCTGGGTCACAAAAATTTCAGCAACACATTCACAATTTGTTTTCAATTGTCGGTAGGTAAGTAGAAACTACAGGACAGCTTTTTGGTGAGCTTTTGAATTACAGAATAGATTGCAGGGAATCAGACACATGATTTAACATATGTTAGATCCTGCAGACAGATTTGAGCTTAGCAGTAAGCATGTGGCTAGTCTAATTTAGAGGAATTATAAAATTAGGCAGGACTATTTGCAGGATTGGGTAAGAGATTCCTTTTTAGACTCACAGCATTTGAAGGATCTGATCAGTTCTTTATTTTTGAAGGCTAATTCCTTTTGTTTTGTTGCATTAACTAGCTTACACCAACTAGTTCCTGAGTGTCAAAGATAAGTGTGCATTCAGGATAACAGCTTGGGCTTCTTAATTCCTCTGGGTAATATCATAGGAATAGATGCACTGCCAGCAGTCATCCCCAGATATCTGTTTTCAGCAGGACCTGTGTTTTATACTCTGTGGCCTCTGGTACACCTGACCAGACACCTCACCTTGGTAGCACTGCCTCTGATAGAAAAATAAACTATTATGCTGCTATAGGAAACAAGAGTAGCTTCTGCATTAAGCCACTGATCCTTAATAGATGTCTAAACAATTAGGTGGGTTTTGCTTACCCCTTGTAGCATCTTTACTGCCTTGGTATTTTCTCTGGGAAACTTTTCACTCACTTCAAAGGGATTGTTATTTTATTCTACATATTTAAAATTATGTATTGCATACTCACTGGGTTTAGCTAAGAAGAGCAGGAAAAGGTAATGCAGCCTAAACTGCCAATACTACACAGTTAACCTTAACTTAACTTTGGATGATATTCTATCTATCTAAGAATGCCAAGTAAAGATATGCTTTTAATAAAAAATGCTATTAATGTAATTTTTTCTCCTTTTTGTCCACAAAATATATATTGAGACTAGACTCAGGACACTTAAGTTTGACCTTTTACAAACCTATGCCACAACAAAATATAAAGGCTTCATCACATTGCAATATTAAAATTTAGGAAGACTTTGATTTATAAAATAGAGTTTAATCATGCAAAAGAACACATAAGGTAGTATTTTTGCCAGCAAGATATTTTATCCCCATCTTTTGAAGCTCAGAATGGAGAAATGACAAGGTGAAAGGGCAACTGAAAGCCATCTTTACCACAGAATTTTTCAATGATACTTTATCTTAGATGTTTTCTTCTAAAAGAGAAGTCCAGAAAAATGCTATGCAGATTATAAACCTTACTCTGGACTACAGGAAACTCACTGCTACATTAAATGAAAGCGTTAACAAGTGCCATTTGCTAACTTTGCATGGAAAGTATGTGCCTTTCTGATTCTTTTCCAGTTTAAGTTGCTTCTTCCTTAGAGGCATCAGGAATAAGTTGTTGCTCATGGACAGGGGAAAAAAAATTTGTTACAGATCTCAAGTTTGATTTCACACTGCTACAGGCATTGCCCACTCCTTCTGAATCATAAAAAAACAACAATCCCAATTACCTACCATGAAGTTTCTTTATGAATAGGGCTTAATCCTCAGTTAAAGGTCCATAACTGCTTTAGTCATCAAAGCCATTTTCATCAATTATGTTTTCATGAAACAAACATTGTCTGTGCTTTTACTCCAACTTACATTTCAAAAATGCTTCAGGAAAGTTAAAAATGTCACAAGTTAATCTATAATAAACCCACAGCTTTGTATCTGACAAGGCATGATAACTCATTGCTGTAAATGAAACTCCAACCAGCATGCTCAAAAAAACACGACTGCTAAAAGAACATTACATTTTCACCACATGCTTATACTGGTTCCATACCATTGCATATTTCTCCTTCTGCTTCGAAATGCTGAAATTGTCTAAGCTTCCACCACCTTTTTTCTGCATGGTATTTTTTCCCAGATTAGTTTCTCAAACAAACTCTCCTTCACCATAATACTTGCACTAGCACAAAGAAAGGAGCAGCACAGGCAGGGGAAAAAATGGTCAAGTATTGTCCCAACAGAAGTATCTGTCCAACCCAGATTGAGTGATTAACTGATAAAGAATATTTGTAAAATACCCAGACACAAGCTTCCTGGGTTTTTCAACATGTCAGAAGCAGTTATTGGGCCTTCAGAATTCAGTAAAAGTGCATTAAACTACAGTTATTCCATTTAACACACATAGTGTTAATATGTTTCTAGCCAGTAACATATTTTTTCCTAGTAAAGTCTAATAATTTTGGCATGAAGAGCTTGATCTAAATATAGCTTTTGCAATTCAATAATGTTCATGTTTAGAAATTAAGTCTCCCGTTGGGTTTGCTAGACTGCTGAAATACAAAATAAAGTAAATTCAGCCTGTGTGCCAGTTTTAGCTTGGTTCTCTCCCTAGACTAACACTGGAAAACCCTACAACAATTCCAGTATGCTGGGCTTTTTCCCCCCCAATCAGGACCACAATGGGTAAGCCAAAAGGGTGTATGGCATAACACCATGGAAAGGGCCACAGGTAAAGAAACCCTAATGTCCAAAAAGAAGCGTTTTTTTTTTAATATCCACCTGGAGAAGTTTGAATCTGGAGTTTTTCATGTTCAACAAATAGGCAAACCACCAAAGGATACACAACCAATCAGTTCATCAGTTGGACTAAAAAGCTGAATACCCAACAAGGGTAGAGATTGTAATAAACCCTGACATCCCTGGTTAGATAATTCTGCTACTGCCTGAACGCAGCGCCCTGTTATGTGCCATGATCTGGGCTTAAATAAACACAGGCGCACTCGAGCAGTTGATAGGGCTCCCTTTCAGTTTTTATAGCATTACTGGAACCTTCCCGAGAGTGCGGAAACAGCGTTTGTTGGAGAACAAGCCTCATTAAAATAAATGACATTGTTGGTACTTCCTCAGATAACTTTGCTCCTGTCTCAGCAGAGGTAGACTGGTTCTATTACTGGGAAACAGTCTCTATTGCCAATTCTGTGGTAGAGGAACAACATTCTAAATTTAAAAATCCTTTTCTATTGATCCGTGTTTATCACATAATACTACACTGGCTTGCATTAAACAGCAGAGATACATTTTCATCCCTATGAAGGGAATTAAATGCCCAATTCTTATTATTGTTAATAGTCGTGTGCCTAATGCCCAGCGTGCCTGCCTGCAAACATACCCCCTTAATTGCCTAATGTGCAGTCTTGAGAGAAGCAGGTTATTCAGCTTTATGTTTCCGCATTTGCAAATATACGCAGGAACTGGTGGCTGTGGCACAAAGAACAGATTTGTCAATTTGTTTATTTTCAAAACAGGACAGCGCAGGGACCTTGTTCTAGCAACTCTTGGCTATAGCGCTGCGAAATTCTAAAAAAAGGAAGTATTTTAACATATGGATTTCTACAACGTGGGAACGTTTTTCTTCGCATTCAGGATTCTTTCCAATTAAACCGAATATTAGCTCAGCCCATTTAAAATGCATATAAACTGTACTTATGGGTTTCCAGTTATGCTTACCCTCCTTCTGAAAGATACCACAAAGGGCATGACCAGAAATGCAGAAATGTTTTAACCCTGAAGTTTACAGCTGGGTTTCTGTTGTGTTTTTTATATCAGATGGAAAAATAGACCCCTAAAGGCAGTATTTACCACTGTTTTTCAAAACAGTCAAGAGAGTTGCACGTTAAAAGAGTACATTAAAAAGTGTACAGAGAAAAGTGGACAACGAAAAGGGTGCATTCTGAGCAAGTATTTCTGTTCAGTTTATACCAGAGTGAAAACAATTTTGACCATGTTGAGTAGTTCACAGAGAGCTTCATTAACTTCAACGGGACTAAACCTCGTGTCACATTCATTCCCACACTGACAATGTGAGAATTTAGTTGCATTAAGTGAAACACAACATTAAGAACTGTACATCTGCACATACACTCCAAGGTTGGGAATAAACCTGAAAAATTCATGAATGCTGTTTCACAGTGACTATATCTATTCTGGAATCCGAAATTTATTGGAGTCCATA
The DNA here is from genome assembly GCA_013400375.1 of Thinocorus orbignyianus. NCBI lineage: Eukaryota > Metazoa > Chordata > Aves > Ciconiiformes > Thinocoridae > Thinocorus > Thinocorus orbignyianus. Next base: position 320,928 of record VXBW01008331.1, read on the forward strand.
AAGTAATAAGTCACTGTATCCTTGGTAAAATCTTGTAGCTGAAGTTCTCTTGTAAAATAATAAAGACATTTCAAATAGGTTTCTCACAGAAGCTGTCATGATATTCATTTAGTGTAGATCAATCTGTCCACATTATCTCTAGTCATGCATTCCAACCACCTCCATTGTGAGAAGCAAAAAAGCACAGCCCAGAAAAAATATAAACAAATAAATAAATCCCTTTTCCTGTGCTTTGATAAAAGCAGAACCGTTTCCTCCCAGAGAAGCCACAGAGAAGTAGGTGGCTAATGGAAGAAGCGTATGTCAGCCAGGAGTCTCAAGGGTAACAGGGGTGACAAGTCTCTTCCTCAGAGGCAGGCAGTGCTATATCCTGAAACTTTTGGTGTCTCTAAAATAAGCAATTCTTCTATGCTTTCATCTAGGGGGATTGTTTTGCACTGGTGGTACCTGGGTGCCTCAACCCATGAGGCAATCTGTCTCTCATCAAATTCTTCCTAGGAAAGCAGCTCTTGGTTGTGTTCTCTCTTGGCTCCTGCTCCTGGGTGTTTACCTCCATGCAAAAAGCTCGGTGTTGCAGCTCAGGGCATCACGGTGTCTACGCATCACAATTAAGTAGAGAGGAGGCCACCGTTAGCTGCCTCGTGCTGTTAGGGCTGAGGCAGGTCAGAGGTTTCCAGCCCCTCACATCTCCTCATTTCTCCACATTTCTCTCATCTCTCCGATTGGGCACTGGCACACTGAGAAATAAACCTCTTTGCTCTGCCATATCCCTCTAAGTGAGATATCCTCATTAGCAACTGCATGAGCCAGTCAGTCAAAGTTTTCCCAAATGCTTCTTAGCGTCAGCTAAGTCGCATAATATTAATACCACCGATGTCTGCTACATCTCCATGGGATTTTAGTAAAGAGCGAGTGTTATTAGAAGAGATACTGTAGCTTTCCCTTCATTTGTTCTTACACTATATTTGTTAAACAAGAAGAGGTTCTTCAAGTCATGCCAGCCAAGCACAGCTGTCTAGGACCCCGCGTTCACCGTGAGATGCAGAAATCCGGTCCCTAAAAAGCCAGCTGGGTGCCTGGAGGTGGTGCAATGGCACCGGGAACCTTTCCAGGCCATTAGTTCCAAACCAACCCTAGCTGGCGCTGGCCAAAAATGGTACTGTTGCTGCAATTAAGTGAGTTGGCACTTTCTCTCCACTATCCACAGCAGAAAAATCATTATCCCTGCTGGCACTCATTAGCGCCATTATTGCCCTCCTCATTGTGAAGTCCGAGGTTGTCCAGGTCCCATAAGACACGTGCACTTCCCAGGAATGCCCTAGCTTCATTGGTGCAACCAGAGGAGATTTATGGGTGGGAAAAGGGAAGCACAAGACAAGGCAACACACCTCCAAGTGGAAATAATTTTATTCCCTTGCGCAAGCAGGAGTGAGCTGACTCAAAGCTGCACGAGCAAAAGCCAAAGACTCCTCTAAGCTCCCCATACTACTCTACCTCCAACAGGATACAGAGTGATAATTTATCCAAACATTGAGACAGAGTTCCTCAGCTAGCGTAAACAGGAGTTTACCCATTGGCTCTGACCCTCCTGAGAACAAACTCCCATTGACTGATAAGTGATCCCGAGGATAAGGCACTATTGTTGGGCTGTTTCTAAGAGCTGGCCTTCATAAACTAATCCTTTCATGGGTGCCATGGGCACCACATTCTAAAGCACTAAATTCACTTGAGAAATCCCACAATTAGGAAGGCAAATTGACTCACCAATTTAGTCCGTAAAGGTTTTATTTCGCCAACCTATATTTAAGAGGGTGCACGATAAGATTAGCAGTGCACAAATAGGTGAAGTAGAGGCGGGGCTACGCCAATGTATTTTCAAATCAAATCTAAAAAGAAATTCCATGTGTTCAAGGGCAATTACAATCATGCAACTGTAGGTGACTGAAACCCATGACTAATAAAAATTAAATTGGCCCAAAATTAATCATATGCAGCAGGAATTATTTGATTCAACCAGATTAGCTGCTAAAATGCCTCTAGAGGGTTGGATTAGCAGAAGATATAGCCTTCTATCTCAAGGCTCAGGGAGCAACATCTTACAAAGGCAAATTAACAATAGAATACATTAGCTAGTCCCCTCTTGATCTCCGCAATAAAGAAGAAAACAGGGAAAAACATGACTGTATGTGTCAGGCAGTTCCTGCATTTTCAGTTCCTCCATCAAATTTACGGCAGCAGAGGTAGTAGTGTATGGCTGATGGCAGACTGGGCAGTAAGCAAGAGATCACTCAGTGGTAAGTGTAGCACCCTCAGTTTTGCATTATTTGACAGTAAATAACTGAAGTCAGGATAGACTTCAAGTATTCATTACAACAATGGTTAATCCATTTTTAGATTAAGGAGATGGGCTGAAACTAACTGATCTTTTTAGATTCTCTCCAACCTTCTTTTCCATCACCTGAGCAAGGTCTAACAGATCTGCTAGCTGAGTGTACCTGTGTATACAGGTGTTAAACTACCAGGCAGCTCAATGGGCCAACCAGTACGCTCAGACTGACTGCATTTTGTGAAGGCAGCCTTCTCTTGTATGTGAGACCTCACTGGCAGTCTTGCTGTTGTGTGGCCTTGACGGTGACTGCAGAGCACCCCTCAAAGCACACTGGAAAGATGTGACCAGCACTGTCTACACTGAGCTACACGTACCTTCTGTGGTGAGCAATGATCTAATTTTCCAGAGTTCCTAATGTGCCCTTGCTGCTTCTGAATGTTAGCAGCCTACAAACAAGGGAATAATCAAGAAAGTGATGTGTGAAGATAAAGTGCTGCAGATATAGTTCCTTTTCTGACTTTTGGGTTTTTTACATAAGGTTGTTGAGTTTGCATGGAACTCAAGCATATCATATGTATTTATAGGGTTGATTCAACCTGAGTAGTCCAACTTCACATTGTACGATGTCCTTATTTCACAGCTACAGACTCTCACTCAACTGGCTGCTGGAAACTTGCTCTAACAGCAGAACCCTGATGTTCAGGAAGAACTTTGTTCTTCCCAAGTGGTATAAAGCAGATGCAGCAGACACCACAGTGCTCTTCCAGTGTGTCCAGGAATACTGCAGGTGGGCTAAAGGTTGCTGCTCAGTGAAACAGTCCCCTTCATTCTAGTTTAATTTACAGCAGACCAGGAGACACAATGGCAAAGAAAAATAGCCTGTCTATCTTTATTACCCCTTTCCCATCACTGAATCTAAGATTAGACATCCACAGGTTTATGTTTCGTTTTTTCTTTCCATAAAGCTTTGTTGGTTCAATAACTAGAATAAGTATAATCAAAACATAATGAAAAAAAAAATTCAAAACCAAATGACTTCTTAGTAACCTCAGAACTAGACAGGGCTAACCCTTGAATATCTAGGCCCAAAGATCAGCCTACACATCTCCGATAGCACTTTAAAAGACTTTCTTTCCCATTCTCCCAGGCAAAGGTATGCAGCTGGATTTCAATAAGTGTAAATGGCACTGTCCCCTTGGCTAACTTCTGAACACAGAAAAAGCATAATCCAAATCTCCTGCAATTTCCTCTGGATTTCTTCTGTTTATTTGCAGGGACCAACACTGTCACCCTCTATCTTGTAAATAAATATTTGAACAAAATAATTCCCTCCATCAGAGAACAGTATGGTTCTGATAATTTTTAGAGTGGTCTGCACCCATCAGTCATCCAACTGTCCATGGAGCTAATAATATTAAAAATATAATAATAAAAATTTCTTTCAGGTTGCACTACCAAGAAGAAAATTTTACTCTAAATAGGAAAAATATGAATTTGGTTTTCCCAACAGCTGAACCTAATACTGCCTAGGAATATTTCTGGCATCTAATATAGACTAGAACAATAACCGCATCCCAACTTTCCAGCTCGCTCAAGTCTTTCAGCCCACTCACCGGTATAGGAATGACATCAGTCCCATAACCCTTTCACTTTCCCTTCAAGGGCATATAAAAAAAATCCCCACAGTTCTCAAATGCTAGTTAGGAACCGTAACTCTAAAGAAATTGTTTTGTAATGTAGCTGGCTAGGTTGAACAGGGGCTGGTCACTGTGCTGGAGGCTGTTTTTAAATTTGATCCTAAAATGGATTGACTGAATTCACCCAGAATATGGACAGAGCCTCATTTATCTGAACTCTGATTTATAGTAAATAGAAAGAATTCAGATTTCATTTATATAACTCCCTGAACATGCATATTATACATAAATTTACTCACCTGTTCCCGTTACTTTTTATAAACCTTGGCAAAGACTATCTCTCCCAGAATATCTGCTGGAAAGTCTAGGGAAGAAAACAGAAGAACTGATGTGTGAGGATGATTATTTAATGTTGGGGAGGCAGTAAACACTTTCATTTTTACTAATAGTATTATTAAGGAGGTTTCATTACGTTAAGAAACCTCCATTATTGTAGCTTTCGTTGAAGTCACTATTGAGTCAAATACAGCTGTAAAACCTTCAGTGTGTTTGGTACTTAATGCTTGAATCATCTTTTAAATTTTTCATAAGTCACAATCCAAAGAGAGTAAAAAATGATTAAATCCCTATAAAAATTATGTCAATTAAAATAATCTTTTTTTAATCATCTTCCCATAAAGATCAAAATATGTCCACTGTGAGCATGAGCTCTGTCTTCTCTCCTTACAGGAGTTTTTAGACAAGATTTTAAGCCTTTAGTTACCACATCTGACACATTTACAGTACTGATGTTACCCAACACTGTTTATAGAGAATCATGGGAAAATTTAAGTTGGAAGAGAGCTCTGGGCATGACCTAGTCCAATCTCTCACTTCAGCCTCAGAGCAAGGCTACCTTCAAGGGTTGGTGGGGTTGCTCAGGACCTTGTCTAGTCAAGCTTTGGGTGTCTCTGAGGAGGTAGATTTCACAGCATCTCTGGGCTCCTGTCTCAGTGCAAACCACTCTCTCAGTGAAGGATTCTTCCCCTAAGCCTCACTGCACTGTGCCTTAGATGTGCCAGGGCATCGTTTTAACAGTCTACCACACTATCTTTCCTCTATTGCTTTCATGTTGTTTCTTCATGCTGTTTCTCTCAGGTAAACACTGATAGCATTGTTGTAGGGGGTTCTATGACAGTCAGCCCTTCTTTCTTCCCTTCTCCCCCTTTTTCACTCAGCTGTAGCTTTTGGGTTACATTAGGGGTCCAACAATGCAAATACACAAAGCTCAATCTCCAAGCAGCACACAGCACCTGCCCCTCATCAAAGTGTGCTCCAACCAGTGCTAAGATTCCTCAGCAGGAACAACCAATGAGGAGTTTGAGTAAGGGCTGGTGGAAACCATAGAATTACTACAGGAAAATTACTACCGGGGGACCCTGTCATGTAGGAGAGAAATGCAAGGAGGATGCTCCTGTGGAGTGCCTCATCACTTCCCTTCTCAGCTGACCTGTGAGCTACTTCCTCTGTGCCTTCTTTCTGTCTGTCTGTCTGCCTCTCCCTCATTACCCTTATATTTTTCCCCAAAAGTAGCTTTCATCATCAGAATCGATGTACACCATCAGCAATAGATGGATCTCGCTAATATGGCTTGATAAATGTGAATCTGTCTCAACATCCTTTGTGTTGAGAATTCCTGAGTTTCCCTTTCTGCAACTTGCTGCTGTCTCACATCCTCTTTTTAAGTACATCAGAGAAAAGGCAGGCTCTATGTTTCTTGTAGCCCTTCCTCAGGTAATGGAAGGCTACATTAGAAACACACACTTGTTCTAGTTTGCCAGCAACTCTTTTTAGGTGGCCATAAACCAGGCACAGCAATCCCAGTAAATACTGAGCAAAACAGGAAATCACTTTGTTTAACCTGCTGGATGCATTCTTGCTAACGCAGCTCAGGATGTGGTTAGCTTTCTTTCCCATAAGGACACACTGCTGGCACATTTAACTGACCACCGGGACTGAAAGGTCCCTTTCCAGAGAACTGCTGCTTTCCCAGTTGACCCCAGCTGGTGCCCATGCAGGGGGTTATTCTGTCCCAGGCACAGGAATCTACCTTTGCTTTTTCTAAACTCCGTGAGACTCCACTCTGCCCATTCATCCAGCTTGCTGAGGTCCCTCTCCAGCAGCCCTACCTTCCAGCATGCCAGCTGCATCCTCCAAACTGGTGCCTTGCAGAACGCTGACTCATGCCATCCCATCACCCACTCTGTTGATGAAGAAGATGAGCAGAACAACCCCTCAGGAACACCAGATTGCTGTGAATTAGACTTCCAGTCACTAACCACTGCCGTGCATCCAGTCCTTATCTCCTTGGTGAAGCTACGTGGGTACTCTGCAAGTGTGTCAAAAGCTTCATTAAATTCAAGACAAGCATCTATTGCTCTCCACTTAGCCACAGAGTCTAGCATCTCACCATAGAAAACATCTGGGCTAATCAAGTACAATTTGCCTCCTGTAAATCACTTCTGGCTGTTCCCAATCTCCAGAACTCTCTCAGGGTTTCCTTGTTGCTTCAGCATGGTGTCCTTAACCCAGCCACTCTTTCATAAAGATAGCCGAGATAGATAAATTCCTCATTTTCTATAGTTAATATTCTAGCCTAAGCTAACTTAATGTTATTGTGAAAACATATAAAGGTCTTACAAATTATTGACTTAAAGTTTCTTAAATTTTCTACCAAGAATTTTTCAGAAGATATATAGCACAACACTTCCAATGGGGACACCCTCATTCTCACCTTTTAGAGCAAGAATTCCTGCAAAGCAGGGATGCTTCTCTTTTGGTGGCTAAGACAATAAAATAAACTAAATTTTAAGGGCTATATCCTCACTTTACATTAACCAGTGCCCTTTAGCTTCATTGTAATTGTACTAGTTTAGGCCAAAGGAGGATCTGGGCTCCAGTTTCTATTTCCAGCTCAGTTTTGCTCATATGAATGCAGCAGTTCATTTGGAACATACGGAAGAGGTGGGGGAGGGAGTTCCTGCTCTCACAACTCATGCAGCTAGATTGATTTTTGCTAAAACATAAAAAACCCAACAGCAGATATCATATGTGACAGTCACGGTCCTGCATTTCTGGTAGAAATTATATCATATGAGAAGATGTGAGTGTTAAAATTTAGTAGCATGGCTCTTGTACTACCATGGCAGTTATGCTATGCAACACTTCACCTGCCTGGGAATACAGTTATTTCCATTTTCATAGTAATGGGATATTGTATCCCAAATGTGCTGAGAGAAAACACGCTAATGGGATTTTATGTGAACATCTGGAGGACCAACTTGTACAATGGAATTGGACTGGAATTATTTGATTAAATGTGAGCCATTAATGTTGTAAATACAAATAGAGAGTAAACCAAAACTGAATATGAAATAACTAGAGAAAAATGGACTTCACAGTGTTCAAAATGGATGGGTTAGATCATGTATCTTCCACAGTATCTGCTACGGCAATTTTACAGCAAAAACAACTTCCATCTTCTTGACTGGGAGAGATGTATTGCATTACTGATCGTGGTCTCTAGGTCCATGAAAGTATTCCTAACCCTTATTTACCTCTCTAATTTCCCACTGAAATCAACTGGAAGTACGAATACTGTACAACTTTTTGGATCTGAACTATAACAATTGAATCCCTTGCATAATAGGTCTTGAGTTGGAAATCTTTCCCTCCAGAAATTAAAAGAAAGAGCGTGTCATAATTGAAAAGGAGAGGACAGCCTATATTTCACAAGCTTTGCTTGGATGTGGTCCACTCCCACGCTCCCACAGAGAAGCTAGGATGTTTAGACAAGCAAGATGGCAGGAATTGGAAAGATGAGAGAGTTTACAACATAAAGGCAGACTAGGAACAACCACAGTGAGAACAGGAGTTCAGTGCTTATAAACGCTCATTTCCTATAGTAAAGCTGTAATCCAGATACAAATCTGCTTGGTTGTATCTTTTAATGAATTCTCATTGCATCTCCATGGGCAGCAAGGCAAGGAAGTGAGGTGCCAAAGTGACACTATACCCTGAAGTTTCAGTACAGTTCTGTGTTAGGTTGTCTCAAGTGGAGCACTTGAACTGTAAAGGTACAAAACACGGATCCCCTCAGGTACTGCTCACATTTGTAAGAACTGCAGAAATGTGACTACCTTAGGAAAGATGCCTGTTTTCTTTTTTATTTTCTTTTTTCTTTATTTTTCTTTTTTCTTTCTTTTTTAAGCCCTCACAATCTAGATTTAGGTGCTTAACTTTAGACACTAAACATGTTTTAAGATGTCAGGTTTCATGCCCAGCTTGAATGCTTTTTTTGTGATAATATATTTAGCTGGGTCAAACATATCCCTGAAGTAATCTCTTCTATTGTGCTTACAGTCTGCTTAACTTTTATTTTCTGATTATTTCTTCTTTGGTTTACCTTTGTTTTTCTACCCTGTGGCAAATAAACAATCCTTTTATTGAGATAGCTGGAATTGAATGTGAAGACTCCTATGTATTACTTACTGAGGGTGCCTTAGAGCAAAGGGAACTACCTCACTTTTTCTCTTCTCTTCTCTCACCAACCACTCTTATAATAGTGCAGAGTATTGTTATTATCATGCCATGACTCAGAGAAACAGCCAAAGAGACATTTTAGCAGACAGGGTAAACAACTTCTGAGGAACTTGGGCCCTATTTCTGTCTTTTATGCATCCTTTTCAACCCCTTGCTGGGTTTTCACCAGATGCTCTTTTCAAATCTCATGAGTTATGGGGCTTCCCTATATAAGAGGCAGATCAAAATTCACTGCTATCTTCTTTCTCCAGGGAACCCTGGAACAAATAAGATTCAAAGACAACATTCAGCCAGACACAAATTAGTTTGGGGTCGGTTTGAGATTTGGCTCGAGGGCTGAACCAATTCTTCCTGCATCCCCTGCTAAGCCAGGTTGTTCATCTCTCATTTTAAACTCTAGGTACTTTACAGTAGTGTGGTATGCACTGCTTCCTGTCAAGCTGATATGAAAAGACTTTCATATCTAAAAAACATTCAGATACAAAATCACCAGGAAATTTGGAAGATGGAAAAATTCCAGCTTTACAAATATTCTCCCAGAAGGATCTGCTGCTAAATTGAGATCTATTTGTTTATCGCTTTTTTAACTCTCTATGGGAGACATAGCACTGCGACAATGAGCCATACAAATAATGAGCTGGGAAGAAGAAATACTGTAAGAAATATCCCCAGCTTCAGGGGATGCAATCTCTCTCACCATATATTTTTTTTTAAACATACTTGTCATACCAAAGGCTGTCACTTAAAGAGCACTGGATTTTTCAGCCCTTAGGAGAATACATTTAGTAATAATAATAACAACAACAACAATAATTCTTCCGTGAGCAGCAGAACTCATGAAGCCTGATTTCCTCTGAGTCTCTGTTCTTTTCCCCTCATGTCCATCTCACTATAGGGGCCCTTGGGCAGTCTCTGTCTTTTATGATACCTCTAGCTTGCAAAAGATGATACATGCGATAGTCACTTTGGAACTAAGGTTAATCAAATAAGTTTTCTACATTCCTAAATAAATATACACACAAACATGCACAATAAATAGAAAAAGACTCCAAAGGAAAGAACAGGATGGAATCGTTAACTACATACTGGGGCAAATCTTGTTCTTCACCACCGAGATGTAACACACCAACAGAAAGGGCAGCTTATGTAGGAAAAAAAGATGAGTGAGAAATAAAGGTAGGTTTATGGAGTCTAGATGTGCTCGGATCAAGCACTGTTGTGTTTAAAACGCTGTCAGTTGTTAAGACCTATACTGCAGCCCCTTTGCTGATGAAACTAAAGGAATGCCAGAGCAATCTCAGTAATATACAGGAAAAGTGCCGATATAAGTACCTCAGTCCCACCAGGACCAACTCCAGTAATGCCTTTATTTTAGGAGGAAGAATCATTGTTTAGCTAGGCCAGCGACAAAGATACCTGTGCAAACTGTATTGAGCTGATATAAATTTCCACCTGTCAAGATTTTATAGCCCTAGTAGTAAATCCCAATGTGGATATGCAGTATTTCTATGAATCAGAATTTTGTCACGGTTTAACGGTGGGAGATAGGGTTCACCCACAGTTAAAAGTCACTGAGAACCAACACCAATTAAGAAAGTCAATGTGGAAAGTTAATAGTGCCCTACTTGGGTCTCTACATTATTTTAAAGCTTAGACATAGGGTTCTCTGTCCTCCTCAAAACCACACATCAAACAGACTTCATAAACTTGTGATAGGGCTGGGAAAATCCCTATTCCCTATCCAAATTCCTTTTGGAAGTACTTTAATTTCTGTTTAGCTTCCAGTGTCAAAATCTTGTGAAAGTACCCTGTAATATGCATATCTGTAATTCTCTTTTGACATTAATGTTTGTATTAAAACCCTCAAGTTCTTTCCAAATTCAACACTAGTAATCCTAAAATACATCTGAAGTTACAGAGGACAGCAGCTAGCTTAAAGCTCAGAGATATAGTGGTATTTTAAGTGGCATTACCATTGCCTTGGGGAATGAAAACATCCCTCTCTTCAGAATCAGTGGTTTCTTGCCTGACTGAGACTCCAGTGGGTAGTGTGTGGTCATCTTTTGGCGTCCTTTGAATGCTTAATGTTACATAGCAAGGGGTATTTGAATGATCATTCAAGTCACTTCCGTAAATACTGATTTCATGCTTCTCCTCCATGTGACAACACGAGTAATACTGAGAGAGCACTTCAGGAATCAGGACCTGTGAGAAGATAACAAGATATTACAGAACTAATAATTTTCTTTTCATGGGAAATTGCTTCCCAATTTTTCCCAGAAAGACTTTTCCCAGACCTTTCTAGATCTATTCCTTACACTGCAACTTTTTGCTCTGTGATAAGAGAAACACTTGCTCAGTGTCTTTAAGTGAGAAACTCTTCTCTGTGTCATTAGGAAAAAACTGTAGCAAATCGCATTGATGTTAAACTTGGAAAGGGTTAGCAAAAAAGCAGCACTACTAGTGTATTACTTCTCTTCTGTCAGATGATAACACAGAAATGTCCAAAATGGCAGAGTGTCCAAGATCAGATTGATGATTGTGGCAGTTTTCTCTGTAGAGTCCAATATATAAACAATGTCTCTTCTTCATGGATCTACTGTCCCATAATCATGGCACTCTGTAATTGGGAAGACCTCTGTGCTCAGGCAACATACCAGCTGAATCTGGCTAAGGAAAATGCAAGTGTTCCTAAGTAACCATTAACACACTCCGGAGTGTGTATTTGTCAGCCAACATATACATACAATGTTTAGCAGAAAAGCTTTCAGGTTAGGAACGTTTTTGAGAGCTTATGAACAAAAATACTGACTTGTCAGTGTAAATCCAGACGTGGGCCAGCTGCGCCGTACACAGCGCTGTACACAGCGCAGCTCAAGCAAGTGTCACCTCTGTGGTGCAATACAGATGAAAGAAGCCCCACTGAAAACTCTGTTTTGTGTGAAGTCATCATATGTACAGGAGTTCACATACACGTAACTGTGCTGATACAGTTAGATCCCATCCACGTTCTTAAACCACATATGCACTAGTTTTGACTATTCATCTGACTTCAGGAGACACTGCTCTCTCTGGGATGTTCAGATCATTGGTCCTTGGGACATTATGTGAATCCTAATAAGATTAGTCTCATCCTTGTCTCATTTCCCAATTTACTAATTCCCTCACCAATGTCAAAATTGATAACTATGTGATAACTATGTGCCTACACTGGATTGTTTTCCTCCAGTCGCCCACCGCTGCACAGAGGGCCATTGGCAGCAGCCGCACACCTCACTCTAATGGAGACTGGTTTTTCTTAGAGCAGGGCAGACTTCTTATTTACTTCATGCACAGCAGTGCTGTCTGTCCTAAGGCTCTCCCCTTTGTTACTACCAAGAAAAGCTTTGGATTGACATTGAGGGTAATGACTGACAGAACATGCCAAGTTAATACCAATAACTTAGCAGCAGGATGTAAGCAGGCTGGCAGGCTCTAACATAAAAGGTACATGGCTCCTGCTATGAATGGTAATACTCCTACACAAGGGAGCTGTGGCCATCATTCTTATATCACATGGTTCTTGGTTTCTAACTGTACTGGCACTATATGATATTATTCCTTGACCCAAGAAACAAATATTTTAGATCCCCTGAACATCCAGAAGGAAACAGCCAAAAGGTTAATATTCTGGTATTCTCTTTCACTACTTCCACAACTTCACAAGAGAAGCCATAATAAAGCTATATACAAGCCATGTTCCAGTCCCAGTTACCTTCATCTTACCGTCCTATTCTCTTTTTCTCTTTGTTTTAGCCAGACTGCAAAGTCTTTGGTGGCAGAACATCTCTTCCTATGTGCTTGTGCAATAAAGAAAAATGGGCTCCTGTCCCAGCTGAAATCTCCAGCTGCTGTTTTAGATCATCAATGCTTTTGGATCATGGCCCAAAACAGATAGCGGCGTACACAAGGCTGTAATAGGCAGTTTCACACAGAGCAAGTTTCCTTCACACAAGATTTGATAATTATTGAATGAGTGGCATCTTCTACTCAGCCCTCAGCAACCATTATCTTAATTACAGTTAAGCTGGAATCAGTCACAGAAATCCCATAAAAATCAACAACAGCAAGATTTACCTTCAGCACACAGAGCTGCCACCACATACATGGAATCTGAGGTATTATGTAAATCACCTCAGTATATTTCATCTGTGCTTCAGGTAAAGTTCACCCAACTTATGTAAAAGCATGAAATATATAAAATGTATAACATTATAAAACATGTATTATATATAATATTATACATGAAATGTATAAAATGTGTAACAGAGTAGAAGGGTTAGAACTACAGGACCACTAAGATCCTTTCCAACTCTGACCATTCCATGATTCCGTGATTCTATGTTGATTCGAATAAGGTCATAGGCATGGTGACATGGCAACTGGTTTGTGAGAGGGGGATTTTAAAACACAGGCAGGTGGAGTTTCTTCTTTCACCAGTTGGTAAATAAGTTAGAGCCCACTAATTTCTGGTGGCTTGTATCCGAAAGGAAAGGTATACATGAAAAGTGAGGCAGACCTGGATTCACTGGGATATTTTAATTTTCCAGCAAGCATGAGAAACGGGTTAGCAGGTTGTATATTTATGCCTCCGTACTCCATATTTGCAGGAGCAGTACAGACCCAGATACAGCACTATTACATGGTTTGTTCCAACAATAGAATATGTAATGAATGAAAGAACTTGTTACCAAGGAGATAATTGGACTTGAACAGTGAGAATATCTCAATATGCCAATTTTCAGCATCAGTCTTTCTTTTGCTATGGCTGTGAATTGTTGCTGGCCATGTTTTTATTCTACCATGTCTTTGTAGCTGGCCATGTTTTTTTTCTTCTATGGTCTTTATCTTACTTTTGTGTGGCAGATTACATAGACTAATATATCATGCTAACAAGGATTTAATGCAAGGCTTGATCTGCTATATTCTAACGATACTTTTTTTTTTAATAAAACATGATTAAAAAGTAGGTTATCAGTAATCATAGAATCATAGAATCATAGAATGGTTAGAGTTGGAAGGGACCTTAAAGATCATCAAGTTCCAACCCCCCTGCCATGGGCAGGGACACCTCTCCCTAGAGCAGGTTGCTCAAAGCCCCATCCAACCTGGCCTTGAACACTTCCAGGGATGGGGCATCAACAACTTCCCTGGGCAACCTGTTCCAGTGCCTCACCACCCTCACAGTAAAGAACTTCTTCCTAATATCTAATCTAAATCTCCCCTCTTCCAATTTAAAACCATTACCCCTCATCCTCTCACTAGACTTCCTGACAAAGAGTCCCTCCCCAGCTCTCCTGTAGGCTCCCTTCAGATACTGGAAGGATAGTTTAGCAACATGTCAAAAAAGAGTAAAGGCTAACTAATTTTTAGACCAGATTAGACATGAAAAATTCAGAGTGTGTAGAAAACCTCTTGGAGGAGGCAGGAGTGGTGGCTACGTAGGGAGAGGACTGACTCCTCATATCTGTCTGGCCAAACTTCAGCACCATGTTAACCTCCAGTCTTATTACTCTAAACTCTATTACCCTCTACTTACTAATATATTTTCCTAGGCCTCTCTGATAACCACTTTTAGCATATTATCTGTAGATGAAATCTCTTTGTCTTTTTTTTCTTCTTTTTTTTTTTTTTCTCAAAAACAGCTTCAAAACAACCAACTTCTGAGACATGCATATCACATAGAGTATAACAAATTGATTAAATTGCCTTCGTCTCAGTCTATATCAAAGCACAAAGACTAAGTGTATATGACAATTACTTTTAATCTTTAGTTGATGTTTGATATTTGGATGTTCACCATGTGGAGGGATGTCCCCATTTGCCTTATTGTTTCCTATCCTACTTGTTGAACATGAAGCAATCAAAACCCCTGTTTTTCTCATTACCAGCTGCAGCCTGTATCCTACACTTCAGTGCTCCTAAGTTCATATATCAATGAACTCGCCGCACACATGCACAGGTTGGAAATAACTTCAGAGAATATCCTAAAGGTTTATCTTTAGTTACTGCCTTAAAGATTTTCTTGAGCCTTGCTAAAGTTTCTAGCAATGTATTTTTAAATGGTAGTTACAATTAAGGCTACTCATGATCATATTCTTCCAAAACTGGGAGTGCTAGCTGATGACATTTCCCTCCTGAAGGGCTTCCACTGTCCCTTTGAAGACTGACCATCCTTAAGATCCAATGGATAAATTCTCATGTGAGCCCTCCTTAATCAGTCGCTGTCTGAATATGCCATGCTGGTAAATGTTGGTAAAATGAGCAAGATAGTTCAGCTCTTTCTGGTTGCAGAGGGTTAGCAGTGCTCCCAGGAGCAGCTTGGTTGGTGGCCCTGGGAGAAGAAGACCCCAGAGTAACCTGGTACCCACGAGCAGGTATTAGAGGGAGGAGCAGGGGATGGAAGATTCAGCCAGTGCACCTCTGTCCACAGCCAGTGATGTGTTGCTTCTCTCTATGCTGGGGTCACTCATTCAGATTTCTTTCCAGCCTCGGGGGAGTTTGTCCTAAGTTTCAGAACTACAATGCTTTTTCTTCTTTTTTTCTGAAGATTCACTGGCACTCATCCAGATGCAGAACTGAAGGACAATATCTCTTTTGTTAGAGAAGAAACATCCATACTTTCTGTAAAGTCTTCCCTAGCACTGCCATGCTAGGAAAATACATATAATACCAATATAATGCCCATAATTCCTGAATACTTGTTTCTCATCCAGTTTCTCTGCCCTCTCATAGTTTCCTTCAATAAACCAGTAATATCACAGGATCATTTTCTAACTGTAAGTACAGGTTTTATTATAGGAGACCAGGAGATTTACTTTGCAAGACATAGGAAAGCAGTAAACAGCCGGGGAGTCCCACATAGGGGTTGGTCTGTCCTCTCCTGAAAGGGGATACCGAAAATAAGTAAGGAGCATCATTTAGTTCATTCACCACAAAACCTGTACCCATATACACTAATGGAAGAGCAGCATATAATAAATAAATTTTACTCTACAAAGAGATATGATAGCCTATATATTTAGGCTTACTGGAGTGGTCCCTGCTCCATGTTTGAGAGTATATCCTGTTTGACAAGAATGGATTCAAAGCTGCTTAACCATTTGCTTTAGTTTGACTTGAAATTCTGTGCCATCTCCATTAGTGGTGGGAGATGTTTAGGGTGGTCTGAATGCAATAGAGGAACCAGAGCTAAGCAGGGACCTCCAAGTTTTTCCTGAGTCTCTCCAGCTCTGTGCAACTGCACTACTAACACTCCGGGGTGATGCCCACACCTCCTGAGACCTTGACAGCTTCTGCTTATTTTACTTTCAAGTTTGTTAAGATAGATGGGAATAAGTTCCTTGCCAAAATAAAACCTGTTAACTGGGGTCATTCTATCAATGCTTTATTGTCTTGAGTACTCACTAATCTTCAAGCAGCTCCACAAATGTCTTTCTCTATAGCTATTGAAACTTAACTAGCCAGTGAGTCTTCCAGTGATAAAGATGGGACAGACAAAAAAAGATGATATAACTTCATTTTATTTTTTTCTCTCTAGTTTCTGAACAATGAAACTGAGACAAGAATTTAAGTCAGTGGAGTCACTTACTTTCTAGATTTTTCTAATGCAAGAATTTTTCTTCCTTTTCATCAGTTAAATGGCTAAGAAAAATAGATTGTTGATGTACTCAGGAGAGTGCTGCGCGCAAAGTATATTCTGATATCATCTTTCAGTTTCACCAGAGAACATTTGTCATCACCTCTGATGAAATGGAATTAAATTGTGGTCTGCATCTAAGGCATCAGTTGAGAAATAAAAATGTGGAAATTCATGCAGAAAATACTAGTATCAACATTAGCATGCTGAAGAATGCAATGATGCGGAGACTTTGCACAGACAGTAATAAGATATAGTCTCTGCAGAAACCTCTTATTGTCCCCATGCAAATTAAAAAGAGACTGGAAGAGCATGTAGTATGGAAGTAAACAGTACAATAAGGGTGGTGTAATAATTTTAATTCCAAAATTAAATTTGGGAAAACTTGATTTCTAGTGAATGTAAATGTTCTGTTTGATGAATTAAATTATTCTGATTTTAGCTATTTTTAGGTTTGTTATTAGTAGGGGAAAAAACAAAAAAAAAAAAGAAAAAAAGAAAAAAAAATCTCAAAATGAAAATGTTGTGTTCAGTTCCTCCCTGATTTCCAGTTCTTGGTCAAACTGCACTATTAAAATTTTGCCCAATCAACAAGTCTCTCCTCTCTCCTCAGTTTCTGGCCTCCTTTTCCCCCAGATCAGTAATTATGCTGTCAGTTCCATTCCTCTCCTAGGTATTTTCTCAAGTCTTGTCCACACTACAGAAATTTATGATACAAAGAGCTGCGCTGGGCTTCTAAGGATGCTTGTAAAACACTTCACATCCATACGCCAAAGTGCTCCAAGTGGTTTGTATTTCTGCCAAAAAACACTCGGATTTTTCTTGTGTTTAGCGAGGGCTAAACTTGGCTTGAGGCCAGTAGGGACAGCACTGAAGGAGACAGGATGCAGCACTCATGCTGCAGCCCTACAGAGGCACTCTGAAAGGTCCCAGGTCTCATCCTTTGTCAGAGCTGAGCTGGGACCAGGGAGATGGCTGACCAAAGGGCTCCACAGCTAAAAAGCTCTGGGGATGTGAGCAGAAATGCTCTTATGCAGCATAGCAGTCGGCAGGATATCGCTGATAAAACAAACAGCTTGCATTTAAACCGAGGAACCAGGATAAGCTTAATGAGAGCCCTTCTAATTATTGAGGTATTAGTAAGGAAGTGAGAAAATGACAGAGAAGGGATTGCTGCAGCACACTCCTGCCCTGCCTGTCCTCTTCAGCCTTGCACACAGAGCTCTCCCTACCCTCCTTTCAGCCACGATCTAGGAGAGCAACATGAAGAAAAGGGGGAGGAGGGGGGGAACTCACTTTCAAAATAGCAGCGAAGAGCTCCTCTGCAAAGTGTGACTGGAGGTATAAAAGATACAGCTGGCAGCTTACACTGTTTTGCTAGAATAATGAGACTAGGGTTGTAGAAGCAGGCCACCTAAAATGGGCATTATTAGTTTTCTTTATTAGGGACTGGGTGGGAGAGTGAGGACGAGCAGCATTTCCCAGTGCTTTGTTCCTGTCACTTGACAGCTTTTTTGTCCTTGAGATATTCTCTCCAGGGGCAAGGAGTACAAGCGGGTTCCAAGTCACGCCAGGGTGGGGAGAGGAGGGTGAAGCTCACCGTATGAAGGGAAATGTGTCCACAGCAAATTTGATTGTTTTAAAATAATCTAGAATAATTTTGTCAGGGAAGTAAGATTCAATTGTAGAGAAGGATTTAAACTTAAATTGGAAGGGATTTAAAACGTCATTACTAAATTCCCCACATAACACATTAGGCACAGCACAGGGAATCCTGATTTAACCTAACGATGAGCAGACTGACCAGATTTTCAAAGTGAAATAATGGGATTCCTGTGGAAGGAAGGAGCTGGGTTCAGTCACAGAGATTTGGGGTGAAAAGCAGTGCAAAAAAGGAAAAGACAGTCAGTTTCCCTCCTCCTCTGCTGTATTGCTCTACCTTGCCTCCACTCCATTTGTGAGAGGCCCAGATTCCTCACTGGTCAAGCCCCATGACAGCAAGTAACAACCAGTAAGGTTAATGGGGGCAGTTAGCAACGCTGGGCCTGTGGTACTGATGTGATTAGGTGGACAAGAGGTAGAGCCAAGCAGAGATCCAGTTTGTCCATCAGAAGAACTGGTGGCTGCACGATGACGATGCAGGGATGAGATACACTGATGGAGACCCCACACACACACCCACGTGCACACAATGCACTCACATACAGAGTCCGACCCACATCCTCACTTGGTTTGGACAGGCCATTCCCCTATAAAAGGCTTATTTAACTGGTGAATAGATTTGTCATATTCTTTCCATTGTAATTATCAGAAACTTTCAGTCTCGTGTGTGCTGACATCTTGTGTCAATCTCAACCACCTTGAGATTTTTAGCAAAGCAAAACTGTTGGATTTTGGCCAACCCTACTCAGCATCCCTGCCTGAGGGCACAGGACATCCTCAACCTTACCAGCAGTTGGAACATAGTGAAGGGGTCTCCAGCTTTTTGCTGTTTCGCACTGAAGGAAGGCCTGCTGACCTAGCAGGTTATCTGTTAGATGAAAGAATAACCCCTCAAGGAAAACTTCACTTTTCGTCTTCCTTATGTTCCCTTTCTCAGATGGGCCTCTCCTCCCAGGCTCTTGATGACCATGAGCACTTTCTTTTCCTCCAAAATTATTGCCCCTCATTCTCCTGCAGAGGAAAGCCCTGCCAAAGTCCAGGACTGGTGGCAAATACCTCCATATGTTTTACATACCTTATACCATCCACCACTTGAGTTAGTTATATATTTATGTATCCTAGATTATAAGTTTTTTCCATGCAGGGACACAATTTTTATGCGGTTTTTTTTTCTCCCCTAAAGTTCCTCTACTGCAAAAAAATAATGAAAAACCTAAACCTTCTACACTGAATTGCGACAACTTAACAGCTAAAAGGAGTAAGGCCACACTTGCAATAAGGCTTTCAATTTTTACAACAGATGTAAAACACATGTGGGATTGATGGGACAAGCTGGAGATATGATATGATGGTGAGCTCACAAGTATGTGGCACCTCTGAGACTCATTCAGGGTACAGTAACATACTAACAGCATCCAAGTAAAGGACCACTGGGGTACACTTTGCTGCCTTGCCACCTGTCTGCCAAATCCAAATCTTGGTATTCTTTTCTCTGCATGCACAGTATCTGGTAATTTCTGTCTGTTCAGGCAAATGTAACGGTCATAGCAATAACAACAGTCTCAAGGTTTCTTGTTTCCAGGTTTAATTGCTGCACAAAATCCTTTCTGATCTCACTAAAGTCCATGTTGCTTCTATTTGCTTAGGAGGATGTTGCTGATGAAATCATATTTGTCAACCAGGTGTCTAAATATCCCTGCCTGGATGTATTTGCCTCCTGTTTCTTTGCTACACTGACCCACAAGTACACTTCCCATTGTTTTATCTGACTTTGGTATTTGGCCACCACCTACTCTCAGTACCTAATATCAGCTTCAGTATCCCTGACGGATACGGAAGTGGCGAGCTGGAAGAAATCTGTATCATAAGCTGCATTTTGAGCATTGGATGTCATTATAAAAGTTAAAGATGACTGGTTTGACTACTGACATTAAATGTCCAGAAAACTTTTCTCAAAAAATAGCTTTGAAATTAGCCATGTCTTCCGTGGGCAGTGAATGCCGTGCAGTAATCATTTCTTCATATTTATCTGGTGATACCAGTGAAAGAGAAGGAAATGTAATCAAGACATAGGATATTTCAATGTTCACAGTATCAAGGAACCTAGTTATGTAAATCTGACCCATGGATGAGAAACCATGAGCTCAGAAGAGAAATCAAGACCAATCTTTCTTTCATGCAATGTGAAATATTCAACTGTAACAACATTGCTACACTTCTTGAAATGCAAAAGTTTAGATTCAGAATTCAGAATTCAGACAAAGGTTGATTACTTTCTTATCATGAACAACAGGGATGTCAGAGAAGATGCAATCTTCTGTTCTCTTTCAAGAGTTCTCCAAAGTCATATCAAGAACAAAACTTGAACCAATTATAGAAGTTTAGGAGCCTAATTTAAACTTTCTTGAAACAAATAATTTTTACAGAAATAAATATGTGCAAAAGAACAGAGGGAGAAGAGGGTGGAGTGCTGATTATAGATCTACAGCTATTTATACCTTTAGTAGCTTATCTATTGTGTTGTTCTTTTACATCACTACTAGCTCGTAGGTAACTTCCAACAAGCATACTGAGACAGAAATCACCATTCTACAGGGCCTGGAACTTGACTTTGGCTCTAGGATACCCTATGTTCTTACACAAAAATTGTCTCAGAGATGAATGTCGTTTGCAAAATGCAGCACAGAATTCTTCCTGATAGACCATCAGACTCACACCGGCTTATCCCAGCTAACTTCAAACTCGGCTGCTCATTTTTACAAGGGAAAGAATATGCTTCTCAGAAAACATTATGCTGTTAGACTATTGTTTCCCTGAAGACACTCTGAGGGTCACCATGAAGGATTCTGTATTGGTACGGCTGTCTTTGTAAATGCATTTGAATCTCTGAGTGTCTCAGGGAAATTCAATATTTGATTAAAAAAGAGATATTCAGTTATCTGCAACGTGGACCCACGGCCTCAGTAAAACAAAATGCCAAAACAATGTTGTCTCAGTTACTGGAGGACTGCACAAATGCTTTCCAAGGACACAACAAAAAGCAGCATTCCTCAGAGAAGCTAGAGGCATAGTTCTCATTCTAGGATCTATTTTTTTAAATTTCTCCCACATTTACTACTGACATTAGAAAAAAAGGGTTATTTCTTGTAAAAGGAAACATTTGGTCTAACTTAAAAAGATGTGTTTCAATTTGGTTTGGATGTTCTTACTTATTAACACATTTTACATTGCTATTTTTAATTAAGTTTTATACTGAAATATTGGAGGCCAAACCAAATAAACATATTTACCAAACATTTAAATATTGCAACCTTTATTAATTAAAATTGTACATCAAATTCAGCCCAACTTTCTGCAAAGGTTTAGCTGTACTCAAAAATGCGTTTTCCAGCAGACAACAAACAATCTCAACTCAACGTATCTCCATCATTGCTTCCTCAGCTATCATCGCTGAGAACAGCAATTCACACATTTATTAGACATTATGAAACCAGAGATGCCCAAAATATCAAGAGATTTGGTCAGTCTCTCTTGCTTTTCAGCTGGAAATAGAGGGAATCCAGCCATAGCGCAGCTGGGATAACAATAGATTTTCAGCTGCTTTGCCAAAGCTCTGGAGATCTTCCTGACCACTGATGCTGCTCGTGCTGACAAGGTGCCCAGTGAGAGGCCTGGGGTGAAGGTCCCTGCAGAAGAAAACAGCCTGTCCCTTCATCCATCACAGGAACGAGCCTCCCTCCCCATGGCTCCCTTTCACCCCATCTCCCTCCATTCCAGAGACAGGAGAGGATGCTGGCCTGGCCGCACTTTTCCAGCCTTCTAGTAGTATAACTCTGGTTTTGCTATGCAGCTGAGAAGCTCTCAGCTGGCGCTGCGCCAGGCACGCTGTATTGCTATGCTTTGGAGGTTTTCACAAGGATGAAAGAAAGCATTTAGGGAGGTTCCAGAAACGATGCTGATGGCTGCCATGCTAATGCTTGTAATGAATTCTAAATTGGTAATGGGACCACTTATGGATAACTAAAGGCTTATTCACTCCCCTGGATATCTGCTTCTTTCCTTTACCACTTTTTGCTGGATTTAGTGCCGGTATTCACTTTCCACTTTCTCTCTCTTCCTCTTTTGCAGTTCTTTTACTTGCCTACTGTCATTTCTCATGCTGAGCCTTTCCTCTAAAAATTATCACCTCTCAGGCTCTCCTTTTACTCTAGTGGCCTAACTGCAGCAAATGCATGTCCTGCAAATCTCTAGGTACCATTCCTGGTTCTCTTTTCCCATATGGGACTCATGACTCAAGTTTGCATGATTTTGAAACAACACAATGGGGATAATAACACTTCTAGGAGCATATTATTTCATTTTATATCCACTGGATAACGCAAACTGCATTTGTACCACCTAGAGATAGGTGGTATAATAACAAGTGGTAAAATAACAGGTGGTATAATAACGAAGGATTGCATTAATGGGCAGCAATCATAACTGACACAGACACGTAGTTTCTGGCTGATGCAGGTTTAAATGATGTTAGTGTTGATTGCGGTGTGTCTTCTTGCCTTAGGAGATCTATGTTAAGTATAAAGGTTTGGAGTTAAAATTCTGTGAGGCACAAGGCTCCTCTGGAACATCTATCATGTCAGCAGAACTGCTAAAGTATAACTCTGGTCAAAAAAAAAATGACACTATAAAAATGACATCTATCATGTACTGTATTTATTTTCCCTTGGTGATTTCCAGATTAAATCTGCTCAGTTTACAAATCAAAAGAGACTTTTTTTAACTCCTTTTTTATCCAGCTGTCTATGTTCCCTGTTCAGCCTCTGCCTAAAAAAAAAAAATTAAACTATGTTCTTTCTGTTCTATACATCATTTTCCATCCACTCACAATAAAAATTCTCCAGCTAAAATACAGGTTGTATTTGTACTGACATGGAATGAATCAGAACAAACCATATCTCACTCACCTTTCAGATCAAAGTAAAATGTGTTTTTTCTCCCCAGTAAGCTACATTCTTACACAGATGACATGAAGTGATCAAACTGGTCATTTTTACTCTGGCAAACCGAACAATATTCCACATTAAACATATAGCTAATTACATCTTACTCATATCTCTCTTTCTCCCCACCCTCTTCTCTCTCTCCTCCTGCCTTCTTGTGTGTCTGTATGTGTAATGAACACCCCTATGCTGCCACACATATATTTTTGGATATGTTCTCGAGCATAGTCCTAATCAAAAGATGTCAGAAACATTTTATATCCCTTAAGCACCTGTGCTGATAACTCTCTGAAATGTCCTTCCACATCTAGGAGACATTGAGAAAAAGACAGTACCAGACTTTACTAGCACCAAGTGACTGCAGCCCCATACATCTTCAACTATATTGAAAAGCACTAGGATTATTTGCATCATTTCCTACGCCTTTCCTCTGTTTCTTATTTGCTCACCTATATTTCATTAACTCTCTCTTTTGACATGGCTGAACCATATCAAACTGTGAATCTTTTCAATTTATAATGGGTAATATAGTTAACTAGATCTTGCTGGCTGTTGATAGCATAAGAATAAGGATGTTGTACACAGTGTTACACCACAGAATGGACACCCCTAGTTAGCAGGTATTTTTTCAATGTCAAAGGAATATAATTTAAGACAATAATTACCACAAGGAATGCTGAATTTAAAATATCAGGGTTATGCAGAAATCAAGAAATGCAGAGATAAAGCTGATCTTTGAGTTAACATTTAGCTCTACTTCATCTTCAGTGTTAACCACTAGGATGGCAATCAGGTCATCTCATGAACGAAGTGTAGCCAAACAAAGGTGAATCTAAGCAAGGCAAAGGCCACACAGGTAAACAGAATATACTTTATGGACTGTAATTTTCTGTGATTGAGTACACTTTGGCTGAAAGTATGTGCCAATAGTTGGTCAACCTAACCTAGAGTTTTGGAGCACTTGCTTGTACCAAGTTCCTCCACAACTTTCTGAAATGTTTTTTCTATCAACACTATTTGCTAATAATCCCAGAGGAAAATGACACGATCATCCATCCTCTTGTCCCACCAAAACTTTATTGCAGGAAGTTCCCTGGAATGGAAACTATCAGCCCTTAGGAAAGCTGTTCACCAAAAAAAAAAAAAGCTGAAGCACATGTCCTCAGTAATGTAATCTACCATGAGAACATCTAACCTATTTTCCATTCCTTGTGCTGGGCCACAGTTTTTATCTTCCAGACAACTCCTGGCATGGAATCAAGGCAACTGAAAAATCACCTAAAGACTAATGGGTGATTGTTCTGTTCTTCAGACACAAGGATGATTTTATGATAGAGGTAAAGCTTGCCTGTGCTGGAGACAGAACATTTTAGGGGTGTCTATGAGACTATGAAGTAAGTTACCGCATGAAATAATGGCCTTTACAAATCTTGACACTTTCATCTACAACTGCATGTGATCAATGTTATTCATTTCATTTAATGAAGTGCTGGAAGTTGAAGGGGAGAACAGGAGCCGAGATAGACTTTAAGCCTCAATTTGTCTATATCAGTTGTTGGCTTACAATATGGTCTCCTTTTAAGTCTTAATGTATTTGTGTCAGTTAATAAATTTGCTACAGAAACCTACAATAAAACCGAGTTAAGGTTGACAGCGTATATCTGAAATCTATACTAAAACATATTCTTATACTGTTAGAAATTAAAACTGTATGGGAAACAGTTTAAACATCATGAAAAAGGTCAAGATTTTGTAATCTTTTCTCACCCCAAATCAAGAAAAAAATTGAGATCTTGAGGATGCTCAGTACGATCCAGCTCAATTTAAAGAACTCCGTCAACAATGTAATGAATTTCAACTAATCATCTTATTTAAAAGATTTGATTTAATTAACTAGAACTTGTAATTGAAAAATTATTTTTACCCATAAAATGATTGATTTTTTTGTTTTCTAGACAAAATCCTTGGTTTGCAATTTTTGGAACCATCAAATCTTTGTCAAAACAGAACCTTCCACAAGAATTGGTTCTGCTTGAAAATCCTGCTCAAAAATTGTTTGACCAACTCCACTGTATCTTTTTGCCCCCAAAACTGTTGAAAGCTAATTCTAAAAATTAAGCACTGGCTATGGACAGTGGAGGAACACAATCAACCCCATCTCTGATCTCTGATGCCCAGTGAAATCATGCAGTAACCACAAGTTATGACTCAGGCAGTCATCTGGATCCTCACCTTCAGTGGAATATTTAAAAAGAGTCACTCTCAAGGACACATGGAAGTACCTTTTTCTTTCTCTTTCTGGTGGCTGAGGTGTCCATGCTGGGCTTCCTCACAACTCCCTGCCCTGCCCTGCAGGACCATGCCCCGCGACGAGGGTGCACTCTATTTTAAATGCACGCTCACCCCTCCTTATCCTGCTCTCCTCGCCTCTGCTCAAAATAGATGCAGTACAGTAGGCACATGAGTCACCTTTGAACTAACAATAAAAACACAGAGCCAAACTTACTTTCATTAGATGCCAGTGCAATTTTTATTTTTTTCTCCAGCAAAACCCGAATTGTTCCCTTTCAAAACTTTCTTTCCCACTGCCTTTGGCAACACTGATGCTAAGCCATGTATAAAGGCAGTGGCTTCCTATGCTGAAAGAGGAAAGGGTTTTTTTAGAATGATGTTCGTAGAAAGGAATTAAATGTTGAAGTGTGTATCTGCTCGGGTAAGTGCAGTCACAGATTTCTTTTGGCTGTACTCCAAGCTAGGAAGTTGTGAGTGCACTTTGGCTCGGCAGTCAGAGAGGCAAATTAGTGGAGTGCTAATATACCCTGCCTCTCAGCCTACTGCTACAGGTACAACGCTAGATCAGGCTGGCTCATACTTGGGAAGCTCAGAAGGAAAGATGAGAGAACAGGAAAATCTGGCTACTCTTGACCCTCATCTGTAAACCAAAAGACATCATGAAATTAATTCCAGAATAAAAAATAAAAAAATCCCCACTGACCTGGTAATAAATTTACTTCAAATTTTACTGTAATGCAAATATTCATAAATAGCAGCATATTAACATGCATAAGTAGTAACATGTTAATATCCATAAATAGCATCGTGTCAACTTAAAGTAATTAAAGGAATCTAAGTGGTAGAATTCTTAGAGATTTAATATGTTAAGTGTTAGACAACTTAATGGATAGCAATAATTGTGCCCCAGGTTTGATCGTCAAGTTGTGAGATACTGAATATCTCATTGCACCTGCAAGTGGGAACAGTGGTAGGACACGAGTTCAAAGATGACAAACAGCAAC
Organism: Thinocorus orbignyianus; assembly: GCA_013400375.1. NCBI lineage: Eukaryota > Metazoa > Chordata > Aves > Ciconiiformes > Thinocoridae > Thinocorus > Thinocorus orbignyianus. Next base: position 347,111 of record VXBW01008331.1, read on the forward strand.
CTTACAGTGACCATCTCTCTTAATGCTCTCCAAGCAATCCCACCCAGTCCCATACATCCAGCTTATACAGGCAGCCCTTAACTCCACCATCCTTTTCTCTTCCAGGCCTTGCTGTGAGACATGGAGTCCTGGGAGGTCTGAGATCACTACAGTCCTCACCTATTCTTTACACATTCGCTTCTTCCTGTGCTACATTAATCTCCATGGACATAGGGAACAACAAGCAGCTCTTTACATAATTTGAAGTCTGTAATTATGTCCTTCCCCTGTCGCTCTCTCTTGTGGAAAACATCTCATGATTTTTCAGTCTTCCCTGGAAAGTCAGGTTTTTCAAATTCTGGAGTATGCTCATTCTTCTATTTTTGGCTAGTCTACATCATTCCTGAAATTTAGCACCTAGAACTGCACTCAGTCTGCCATCTAATACCCTAGTTTCATTTAAAACACTGCAGTTTTCCTGCACACCAAATACGTACAGCAGAATTTCAATTTCTTTCTTTTTCTTTTTTTTTTTTTTTTTTCTTTGCATAATATATTTAGATTTAATGGCATTTAAATGAGAAAAAGGCTGCACAGGACTGATTCTGTGCAGTGGAACTCCAATGACAAATCTCACTGATTTAAAACTCAAGCTTGGGGTCTCTAGGAGTGGCTTCGGATGTCCCCTCCTGCATTATCACCAGTTGAGAAGCTTAACCTACTTCCCACTTTTTCTAAGATTTAAAGGCAGCCAAATGCACATCCACTAACTGGATGAAGCAGTATGATGAACAGCTATGAGTGTTGCTCAGTTTAATCCTCCTGACCTAGGGCTGAGACTGTATCATAGCAAAGTTACCACTAGCTCAATAAAGCACACTGCAGAAGCTTAGTTTGTTTTTCCCAGACCAGAATTGGGTGAAAGTTGACTTATCAAGCACTGAAAGTAAAGATTAAGATGTAGCCAAGAGGAAATATGGGTATATACCTAACCTTTTGTATTTTTCCTGCTTTACTGCGTTCTTTGAATGAATGAGTGAATACCTCATTTTGGGTCATCATTACCCAGTGTGCTGATCACAGACTCTTTGGCAAGATGGATTTTGCTTTAGACAGTTAAAACTGTGTCCGTAATGCTAATGCAGCCCAAAACACAGAGCTACAGGACTGTAAGGCTTCATCTTTTGTGAGGGGTAAAGGAAATTAAGCTTGCCACTTGATAAATACCCTAGCATGATCTAAAGCACAGTTTGCCATGCAAACATAACAACACGATTGGATTTTCTGTACTAGTTACTTAAAAGAAACCTGGGGTAATTTGTACCCAGTCCATAAAGTTCAAACCCATTCTTTTTATGCTTTGTGGGAATTGCATAAACATTTTTTTCTGAGATCTGTTTGCTGCTGTGTTTTGAAATAGTGCGAATAACACAGGTGGGCGCAGCAGAATGCATATGCAAAGACCTCCGTGGTGGAGAGATAACGGTGTGATATGATAGCAGCATCACTGCTGATTCAGACCTGTATGCAGCGTGCAGCATCACCAGGTAGGACACAGAAGCAGGTTATTTAGTAGACGAGCCATGCTTCCCTCTTTGGTTGACACGTACACCTGGGGCTGTTTAATGGAAGAAACCGAGCTCTTTCATCCCCTCAGCAGTCTTCTCTAGAGATCTACATCTTACGTTCCCCACTGAGAACAAATTATGGATCTCCTCAAGTCTGTTTCCTTTATGTAATATTAGTATTTTTCAGGGGATGTCTCCATATAAATGCACCATAAAAAAAGGGAGATAGAAAAATTTATTATGCACACCTACTTGATCTCCAAACACTAACAGATTTAGGTTTATGTTTTTCTTTTCTCAGACTAATACAAAATTCAATTTTTACAGTTGCTTCTGTGGGTGGAAGGATGCAAAAGAAGTGAGTAAAACAGTCTTCCTAACAAATGTTCTTGAGATTGAGTACACTTTAAGCTCTTTTAGGAGTTAGAAATTCTCCTTAATTTTACTTTGTTACTGAGCAATTTATGTTTTCTTCAGCACAAGATGAAGTGATGGCAGAGTCTGAGAGCAACAGCAATGAAAAAAAAAAATAGACTTTAAAGCTGGATTCCATAGCCTCAGCCATCTTGAGGGCCGTTGTTTTATTTGCCCTTTTAGTAGATTAAGTTTTAAGGGATTATTATTTCTAGTTATACTATCAAGGGTGGTAATTGCTCTATACTGTGGTTTTATTAGTGGAAAATGTGAAGACAATTTTGGCAATGGTTGAACAACATGGAACTGTATAGACAGTGCAGAGAAGACTGTGACATATCTGCAGCACCCAGAATAGCCAAACAGCCACTGAAGTAATGGTGATAAAAAAAATCTGTAAGCAAATAAATAATCTAGAACTGAATTATTATTCAGTTCAAGCATTAAAGAACACACAAGTCAAGAAAAATGTCTGGATTTAATATTTCTGAAAGGAAATCTTACTGCTGCTGAGTTTAGAAATTAATTTCTGAATTGAAAAACATGAGAGTTGGGAAACTTGAAAAGAAAGGAATTCTTCTGATTATACTATGGACCATTGTGAAAGGATACTGGAAGCAGAAAAGAGAATAATTTTGCTGTTCGTCCTGTTTCAACCTTTAGAAAGAAAGAATGTCTATTTTTGGTCTAATGCTGGCTATTTACTGCTACTATTTTTTTTTTTTAAAGCCATATTGGATAACAGAAAAATACCTCCTTGAAGAGACTTGAGACTGTGTGCTTATACAGAGAAAATATTGGTTTACTTTTTAAGGACAAATCCTTTATAGCTTTACAGTTAACATAAATTGATAAAAATTTCTACACTCTCCTTCAGACAGTGCTTTCTGCACCATAGCCCCAGCTTACACATTTCTTATGCTTGCTGCATACATGCCAACAAAAATCCCATACAAGTCAAGTGATGAGATGTGAAGAATGATTCAAAAAGAGATTGTACTGCTTGGAAGGTGCTTGTATTTACTGTTTGCTTCTCAATTAAAAAAGGTAAATTTCAGTCAAATTGTGAGACTGAACTAAATTTTTTGGATTTCTCTATGATGCAAACCTGTCCTCTATCCCAGCCTTGTGCAGAGAGGGAAGTAGAAATTTAAACATCTTTTATACCTGCAGTAAGTAGCAGGTATGTGGTGTGAAGATGGAAGAGAAACTGAAGATTAAAGTGGCTTATTTAACATAAATGTTACAACAAAGTAATACAAAATTGTCAGAGGTTTTCAAGCTTCTTTATGGGTGTTCTGCTGTATTTATTCAGCTAGCTACTGAAAGCTTTTCATACGGATTTATGTGCAAGTTTTTTTAAATAAAACTTTCTTTGGCAGGTCCAAGCTGTCTGTTTTTATTAAAACCTCAGCAGAGTGTTCCAACAATAACTGTAACGTAAGTACTTATCAGAACTCTAACAGCATAAGTCAATGTTTATTACATTTCAAGTAACAGTGGATTGCTGAGAAGTCCTGTCTTAAGTCTTGTTTTCCCTCTAACTTTTCCGAAGTTTGGGATTTTTAAAATTTAAGAATACAGGGGACAGCATTTACTCAGTTGACAGAGCCTCCTTTTCTTGGTTATCTTAACAGGTTCATTCAACTGTATATATCTGTAATATCAGTCTCTTAAGTCAAGTCTTACCAGGCTAGAGATACTCTCAAGGATAGAGTGCACAAAATCTTTTTTTACCATCCTTCTTGAAGATAAGAACAACTTCCTACTTTCAGTCCTTGTGCCAAGTCTAAGACTAGCCTCATTAGTTCAGGAATTATTTTTCTTCTTTGTTTACACAGTGCTCAGAACAAAAAGGCCCTAAACACAGCAGGAGCCTGGTAAGCAGTGTCAATAATATAGGCATGTCAAAAGAGGTTTTGCTAAGAAGCTCATTATTAAGTTGCACTTACGTTCTACCTTCCGTGGAAATTTTGAACTGCCTTGCATTACCATCATTAATATCTTTTGGAAATAGAGAAGAGCAGTAGGGGGAAAAAAACAGCCCACAATTTTAGTACTTTGTTTATCTAATACTGTGTTATTTTGGTTTAAACACCTTGACATTTCACTGCATTATGGATAAAGTGTTTGAGAAAGATGGAGAAAAAAACATGCAGAGAAGAAGAAAGCAACGAGAGGGAATGAACACAGAGCGTTTAATGTATGTGAGCTTCTTTTTATTATCTTGTGATCAATTTTTAGGTTTGGATCAGAATTAAGATCCCATTTTTCTGGATGTCATATGAACACACAGACACACACAGACAAGTATAAAGTGAGAGGGGGCTTCATTTCTTGAAGAACACACAGACTAATTGAAGTCCAGTTTGGTAACACTAGAACACTACAAGGAAACTTCCTCTTTTCCCTTGAAGCATTAAGCAGTTCTAGAAATGTGTCCAGGATGCCTGAAGAGACCCTGAGTTTGGGCAACAGAAGCAAAAACTTCATGAATGTTTCCATTTCCATTTCTTGACCTAAGATGCAAAGCTGAGGGAAAGGCTGCAGGTTTAAAGCAGAGGAGCAACTTGTAGAAGAGAGAAGGCATGAGAAAAATATGTGGGACTAGGACATTATGGCTGTTTCATGTTTAAAGCACTGAGAAGAAGCCGACACCACCTTTGGAAGTAGGGGAAAAAAATCGGGTTTTTTGCCCTTCTGGGCTTTTTTTAACCTGTTAATAGAAAGGATAGCTGACTTTTTGCTTCAGCAATGAGATCCCAGCTTTGCTTCACTGAGAATTGTTGCTCAAATGCAAATAAGGCCTCTTGATAAAAGCATTTTAGCTACGCAGTTTTTGCAGTTTTGGTCCACACCTCACTTATAACGATACTTAACCTTAGCTATAACACAAAGACAGAATATATTGCCGACTTCTATCAAAAGCCAAAAATAACACAATACTCACTATTTTTCTTGCAAATATCATTAAAGTTGGGGGAAGGAGGGCAATAAAACTGACCAAAGCAGAATGAAAAATTGTGCTGCAATTAGAGACTCAGCTGTGGTAGAGAGAGAAAATAAGAAAACGAAAAATACAGCAGCATGTAGGAAATAAACAGCAATTAGTGAATGAGACCATTGCTGCTTAAAATTGGTATTTAAAACTTGGAAGAAGATCAAGCAACTTTCTTGTAGCTTTCCTATATTAACATGTACAATAAAACTTCATATCAGCAAACTGCAGCATAAAGAAGTTAACACGTTATGCTACCACTAAAATAGCATGAAAAAGTCTTGGAGGGGAAAATAAAGGAATCTGGGGGAGAAAGGTTTCTGCAGTTACACAAAATGATTTATTTTGTCTCATGTGCATTTGGCAATGAAGATTTAAAATTTAACAATGACAAGGACTGTTAGTGTTGTAGTTAATGTTCTAAGTAGAGGTGCTTATATTACTTAGGTTTCCGTTTATTAATGTTGGAATGCTGTTATTACACAGAAAGAAAGACAAATCCTGTACAGTAACAATATGTCTGGTATAAAACCGTATTTCTGGTATAACAAGAATGCTTCTCAAAGCATACTTTATTCACTTTTAAAACGGTATAAATGACCTCTGTTTCAGAGATAGAAGTTATGTTAATATCAATCTAAAATTTTCCTAGCATTTCTTTTGCTTAAAACAACAAAAGTTGGAAGAGTTCAGTTGCTGTAATGCATAATAATATACCTGTTCCCAAAACCTCTTTCAAAAAAAATTTTTTTTTGAGCTAGCAAATTTCCCACTCTCTGAAAATCATTTCAAAGCCCATCTTATGTGCACTTCTGCTTTAGCTGACATTTACGTGATTCTCTTCATGGATATTGTAGGGAGGTCACAGTGCAAAATCCAAGTGTTTGTTTTTCATTCCTAATAGAAGAGAGGTTTTAAATATGAAGCAATTCCTCACTCCTTCAAGAAAGATAATTTGTCTCTTCCCTTAGCACAGTCAGATCCTGGAGACTTGCCACATCAATTCTCTGGGACTTTACAACTCACACTACAATATTCAAATAAAATCTTTTTGCATTGTGAAAAGGGGAGGGGGGGAAAGAAAGTGTGTTAGCGCTGATTAAAGTTGAAACTCGATTTCTACGAAGGTCAGGAAATTCAAAATAGCTTCTTACAATATCTTTACCCTGCTTCAGTGCATGGACACGTAAGTGCTTCTTTGCAGACAGCTGTGTGTTCATGTGACAAAATGCTCCCATATATTGTTTGAAAATAAACAAATTTCAAAGTGATCAGGATCTCACTTTAAAAGAAAATCCTTGGAAATATGAATAACTTTTCCTTTGTAATCAGCACAGTTAATCTGTCTGGGTGTTCCCCGTCCAGGTTGCTTGACAGGCGAAGCTGGTGGTACCCAAACCAATTGGCTCAAGGAAACTTAAACTTGTTACCAAAGATATTACCAGTATGATTTTCAGTAAAGCCCATAGTAGCTGAGATCGTGACATCCAGACAACTTATTTAAAATGTACCCTGTGGCATGTCAGCCATCAATTTGAAAGGCAGTTAAACTGTCTATTAAGTCCTCAAAGCCAATCAAATACCTAATGTTTTAGCACTTGCAATGTTTTCCCTAAAATTAAACTTTTGTATTTTCTTTAAAAGCAACAGTAATCATGTCATTGCCTCTGGACATCATGTCCAAAGCTGAGCATGTTTTTAAAATTAATCACATTATTCTGTCAGACATCTCTCCCCTTTTATCAGTTGGAAAAATAGCCTCCTGTAGAGAGTCAAATCTTTTATTTATCATTTCTACTACAATTAACTTTGTTATTTTAAAGAAGTTATCCTCTTATTGAAGAGTAACAGTCTTCATTTAAAAGGACACATACTGTCAGCATTGTTAGTCTTTGAAAATTGCCTCATATTGTGCTTTATTTTATTTTCAGGAGTACCTTATGTAAGTCACACACACACACGTACATGGCTGGTGCACTGAATAATAAATATTAGAATTTCTGGCTCTTCCTTTGTAAATAAATTGATCGCCTATGCATCCTATCATCTCGCAATACCTCACTTCTAGACTGATTGAAAACATAATTAGAGGAATCTTTAAAACAAGAACTTCAACACCAGCCAGCTGTCAAGGTCTAATCACCTTGGCTGCATTTGTTTAATAATGTAGTAGCCAGTTCCTCATTCAACATTTGTTCAGAATCTAAGAGACAACATCAGTGGGGTTCAATGGAAATTAATTTGAAGCTGAATTCAAGGAATTAGGAGAAATCTTGCATATATGGGATCAAGGCAAGTGAAGGAGCAGATGGGGTAAGTAAAATGCAATACAGGAGAGGGCATGCTGTTCATTCCCTGCAGAAGGAGGCAGAGGAACGGCAGATTCCCAGATTGGGACAAATTTATAGACAATCAAAGTTAAGGGACTTTGACCTAGTTGAAAATGTAGATTTCTGATTCTTCCACCAAGTATTCCATGTAACACAAACAAAGGAAACAGGTTTGCTTTATTTAATTTTTAAAAGTGAATTTTCTTTAATTTATTTTTTTTTTAGTTTGGATTTAGATGAATTATTACCTGAGTACAGAGCCTCATGGTAACAGGATTATTATTTTTTCATTTCCTTTTAGTTTGAAACAAACTAAACCTTTCATTCATATTATATTCAATATTTTGTGTTATTTTTTTTCAGGCCGAGCATGTAATGAACAAAACTCCTGCTGTCCTTCAGTTGACACTGGCAGCGTTTAAATTTTTGTTAAGATTGTGCAGAGAGTTCTTAACATGTATTGGCACCGTACTCTATCATGACTTCATATAGCTAGAGTAATGCACATTATTTTGTACTAAACACTGACATAATTCTATTCAATGGCCTTGTAACGATACTTCACTGGTGGAAAAACATGCTGACTCTGACTGCTGAAATGCTCTCACTAATTTGCATTAATGTTAATTTCAATCTTAATTCTGTAGTTCTGTGTATTTACAGGCCTTTGCCCAGCTTTTAGACTAGAGTGGACCAGGGGAGACCCATGGCAGTCAATAGAACAGACTTTCTCAGTACTTTTTAAATACTTTTTGATGCATGCTTGAAAAAAAGAATGATGAGTAAGATCAACTGAAGAAATGCTTCACCTATACGTTACTGACATTGCACCCGTAGTTGATCATACATAAGATGAACCAGTTTAAGGACAGCAACTTAAAAATATCAAACCCAAGTGGGTCTGTATCACTTTGCAGCAGCAGCTTACAGTAGTATCATTAATGTAATGTTTTTCAAATGTGCCACTCTGTAGTCTGGGAAGATGCCCTATGGTGTGACATTCCATCATGTACCTCTCTTCTTCTTGTTTGGGTTGTGTTTGTTGTTTTTTTTTTCACAGTGCAGGATAGTCCCTGAAGACAGAAATTTCAAACTGTGACTCAGTCTAATATTCTCATCATCGCTTTTTTGACATCCATTACTTTTGCCATTTCCATTTTTTAGCTGCTGTCAGGATACTTGAAGGAATCTTGATTAATGCTATGAATATAAAACTTATTAATACAAACAGGCTGTGCCTCTGCAACTGAAATTTTATAGCAGATGGATATCACTGTGCCGTACTGTGTACCTTCAGATGTCACAGTCATTTGTCCATGGAAGACAAACACCAGACTGAGAAGGCAACTCTACAAAACCTGGTGCAGCCTTTTCTACTTGTCTTCTGTTACGGAGATAAGGTAACTGCACTGTCAAGGACCACAGCAATGATGCTGCCAGCAACGGCAGCATAATTTCAAGGCCCCAGAGGCTTTTTTCCTATGTATTTGCACAAATGTTTCCACATTCAAAAAAAACGCATCTACTGCAGCTTGCTGGCCTTTGGCTAACTATTTGAGCAGATCATAGTGGAGCAATCATGGGGAAGATCAGAAGTACTGGAAGGAACAGTGCTGTCGTGTCACATCAGTAACTTCGGCTGTTCAGAGAGGTCTATGAATTGCATTCCTGATTCCATTAGGGCTTGTAGAGGGACATACATGACTAACCTTTAGCAAGGTTTCAAGCCAAAATCTTCATCTACAGGAGAAGACACTTTTTTCCATGTCGCTGCAAGGCCGCATTAATTATTAAGGAAGGTTCACTAATAATAACGTGGAAACATTAAAGTTGCCAAGAACTGGAGTTCATTTCCAGCGGTGCCCAAAGGAAAATCTGCTCTCTGGATAATCTGGATATTAATGATGTTAAGATTTCACACCTCAGTAGGGAATATCTGGTTTATTTTCAGTTCCCCAGCATATGGCACTTTCTCTGGGTTCCTTGGTGGAAGAAAGGATATTTTGGCTTCATTTCACTTAGTCTGAAAATGGAAAATGCTTTTGGAACACTTACAGTTAAATGCTGAATTTCTCTCAAGGATGTGTGGAATGGACTGTTTTATTCTGCAGGGAGGAAAGACAGAGCGAGTGGTTGCTCTGGGAAGGTCCTGTAGCCATTGCTGTAAAAGGTGCTCCCTACAGTGACGGCAGTGGAGCCCAGAGCCAGGCTGGTCAGCTTTTGGCTGAAGATGTCCACTGGCATAATTTTACCTTTAATTTTCTTCATTTTGACCACTGCCAGAGCCTTTTACTCCAGTTTGGCCCCTTGGTCCTAGTATAAGAAACTATTTGCTTCTCAACTGCCTCTTCACAGCCCTCTTAGAGCAAATACAATAATCGCCCAAAAGATCTTTTCTGTCTTTTCCTGTGGAGATATGTCTGCTTTTCAGTGGAAAAGAGCTACCCCCTTTACACAAGCTGCAGCATGACAGAAGTATCCCAAGCACTTGGTGACTCCTCTTCGTAACATGAGTGCCAACAACATAACATAATCCATTTTCCCTTTTGCACCTCCCCTACAATTTTGGGGAGCCATTTCCAGCTACTCTTCTGCCTTGGGATTTTTTTTGACTTCTCTTGAGAAGCCAAGCTACATTTGAAATAATTTTCTCCTACTTAAACCTTCTGTGGCAGTACCTGAGTGTTTGACCAGCAATGTTAGACCTTGGTGGGTAGGTAGAGAAAAGAAAACCAATTAAATGGTTGCTAATAGCATTCTGCATTCATCAAAGCTATTCTCACTTTTGAGGATGCTACCCAGAGGCAAGACTTGCCTGAGGTATAGAAGGTTCTTACTCAAAATAGCCAACAGGCAAACTGGAGAGATGCACAAGGTGCTCTTTATCATGATCTTTTCGTCATCTTACTCCCAACCATAGATAAACTCCAGCTGGTGGAATGGTAAAGGGAAATACTCTCTGGGCAGGCACAGGAGAGGTTTTCTTCCTTGAAGTCTGTACACCTTAGCTTTCCGTTCTTTTTTATTACACCTACAAATAATTATAAAATACACTGTAAAATTAATAGCATTCTGCAGTATGTCCAGGTGTTTGCAACATCTTAGAAATCTCCACTTGTGTTTGAACTGTCTCTGCAATGTGATTTTCATCATATATGTTACAAAATCTCAGTAAGAGATAAAACTGAGCGGCACTAATGAAACCATGAGCCTTCCACTATTTTTCATGCTGGATTTGTCACTACAGTAAGCATCCTTACTCTGCAAAACATCATGTTAGTTGGATTTTTTCCTCCAAAGCCCTGTTTTGTCTGCTTTTTGGAGGAAAAGTGGAGAACTCGCAAACAATTTAAATTCCCCAAATCCAGGTGTGAGCTGTAGCTACATCCCATCTCCATGCTGAAGTCACACCTGAGCACATATAAATCCCATTTGTCTGTTCTCTGGAGAAGAAATGGTAACCAGGAAACCAGGTCTCAAAAGCATGCAACTTTTTAGAAGTTCTCACAGGAAATTAATTGAAGGAAATTGCTATTCCATGATGGGAATACTTACCAGTCAGGAAGGAGACACATGTTGAAACTAGCTTATATGGAATTCTTTGGCTTTATCGGACATGGTGACACCAGGAAGAAAAGAAATTCAGAAATCATTTCTAATTGAGCACCTCTTAAATGATATGTCATTTTCTTCAGCAGGTGTGTTAACAGTATTTTGGGGAAGACGCTATGAATGGATATTACACCTTCTACAGCCTTGTGTTCATTCATACAACCTGTTCACTGGAGTTGAGAGGAACAAGAGTGTGAACGGTTGTTTACCTGCATCACAAAGTTCCTGTCAAAGGAAAATAGAGCAGTTAAAATCCCCAAAATGTTTGGAGGGAGAAAGGCTCACCTCTGTATTTGTAAGCAACGGTCAGGAGTTTGCTTTTGGCCAGCACTCAGCAAAATACTGTCTTCAGCAGTAATAATTACCACATTTCTGTTCCCTACCACTCCTCAAGAAGTGCCAGCACTGTGATTTGAGTGGCCTGAGCCACGACAAAGATGCGTATGCAAAATATGCAGACATCACTCAGAGAATGAAGCCTTTTCAAAATGCTTTTTTAAACGTTGCTCAGCAGACTCCACCACTTCAGCCTGACTTTTACGGAGCTCACACAGCACCCTGACACTAGGATGGTAACAGCACCAGGAAGGAAGAGATGTGAGGCAAAGTAGCATTCACGGAGAGAGCTTCAAGCCAACCCAAGGCCTGGCATTTACTGCAAATAATGCAAAGGTACAGTCATGGATTATATCATTTGTGGGGTCTATAGATAATTAAACACCACAGAATTCTTTGTTTTGACACAATCAGAATCCAGCTCCTCACAACTGTGGCACATCCAATATCAGCAGTCCTGATATTCTGGTCCCCTCATCCTTCAGTTTCTCTGTTGCCACTTCTTAGCTATTGATGGGAGACCCTGAGGGATTTCTTCACTAGTTTTGAAAATCTCACAGGTTACACACGCTGCTCTTCAGAAGCCATACTCAGGCTGAATCAAAGAGGACACGGCTGCTTTAAATGGATATGGAAACTTGCTATTACTTAGCAGTGGAGTGAGGCACTCCTGGCTTCCCAAGGGCATTTGTCTGCAGAGGCAATCTGGTCATGATAACTCCAAATCAGTGCAAGGAGAGAGTATGGAGAGATGTAAAGTGATGAGCGTGGGATGGAAGTGGAAGACTGCCAGAAGTGGAGCTGCAAAGAATGTATTTACAAAAGCTCCAGCGTGAAGGAAATGAGGGTTTTTCCTGGAAAAGTCAGATGCCTGGGAACAAGTACTGCAGGGTGTGTTTCAGAGCAAGGAATACTATTTTGGGAAACCGTGGTTCTGAATGGGTAGTCAACTGATAACCAGAGCAACGGTGTGCCAAAAGGGTTAATGAGATCAATGTATTTGTTAACATGGGAGCGCTGAGTAGGAATGTGGTATGTGTATCACTTCTGACTTTTAAATGACTCCAGCTGCTGGTGAAATACAGAGTGCAGCTCTAGCACCAATATTTCAAGCAGCTTGTTAAAAATTAAAGGGTCAGGGAAGAACTGGAACATTTATTAAATTATTGGGAACTATGTGTTTTAATGAAATACTCAAGGACTTTGATTTAGTTAGCTTAATGAGAAAAAGCTTTGACTTATCGAAGGTAACGGGTCTGTAGTTCCAATATAGGGAACAGACACATGAAAAAGCAACTCTTGAGCTCAGTGCCGAAAGAAGTAACAAGAGTGAATAGCTGGAAATTAGACAAGTTAGATAAATGCAGCCTACTCATGACATAGGCATTTTTAAAGAGAAGGGTAACCATCCACTGGAACAACTCAGTACAGGTGACATTAGACTCTCCATCACCAGTAATTTTTAAATGAAAATTGGATACTTTTTGTTGAAAGAGAAATCTAATTCAAGCAGCAACTACCCCAGCAATGTTTCACAACTAATACTACATCAAAGGTCAGCTTATAGACTTTTCTTCATTTAATCTAGGATATATAACATTTCCAACCTAGCAATTTTAAGTTAAATCACAAGTATGCATAAAGAATGCCTGACTACAAAGCCTGTGAGGCATATAAGCATTTTTAATATTTACTTTTCTCCAAAAACTATTGACTGTGGTATAACTGCAGTGCAAAGTACATACCAGTGCAGTAGCATCAGACCAGGGAGCAGCAGCACAAAGCTTAGCGCAGGATGCAAAATCCTTCTGCAAATCAAAGCGAATACTTGGGTGTTTAGCCCATGCTGAGTTCCCTGCTGTTGCCTGCGGTTCAGGAGCTGTGAACAGACGAGGTTATAACAGCAGCTGATATTGCACCCTCTCCAAAGTGGCTCAAAGAAAGGCCTAGGTGGAAAAAGTGTCTGTCCCTGACTTGTGAAGTAAGACTTTCCACAGAAGAGCTGCATTCATTGGGAAAATTTAACTGTAACAAGACTTGTGGTGGATTCTGTCACTAAATCAAGCTTCCCTGCCTGCCTTAAAAACATCCCTTTGCTCTACACAAGTTCTTGGCACTGTTAGGAAAACTACTAGGTAATATTCTTAATCCTGTGTTTTGATGAGGACGAAATAAATTATGAAAACATTCCCTTCTGACTTGAGAAAATACAAAAACCAGTGGGATGTGATCCATTAGCAGTGGAGAAAAAGCAAGAGATTTTATTTTAAAGACAAAGGACTAACGTCCTGGAATATTTTTTTTCCCCAGAATCTGCACATGTACTGAATTGTGCTCTCCTTAATCTGGGGCTACAATTTAAAAGAAAGTATACATACTCCTTACTTTCATCTCCTAAATACTTCTCTTAGGACTTTGGGGAAGAAAATGGACAAACCTTTGAACATGACAAGCACTCAACAGCTCCCGTTGATCCCAAGGTCAGAAACAGCAGAGAGGGGTTTATAAGAAGGAACGATGTAGATTTAGGGCTTTGACAAAGGAGCCCTGGCTCATCTTGCCATGACAGTTGTTAACACCTTAATCCAAACAGCCCTCCTGCCCCTTGGCATCCGAGTCACCATGCTTTTTTTTTTCTAATCTGCTGCCCGGTAACTACCCGGGGGCACTGCTCAGCTGTTCAGTTCACACTCTTGATGAGTTTGAACTACTGTGGTGGACTGCAAATAGATGGAGTGGGGATACAAGCACGTGCTTCCCTCAGCTCTGGGGATGGAGACCCCTTGGGAAGAGACAAGGTGGGTAGCTCTTAACAGCAACAAGCCACAGTGTGAAAGGAAAAAGCTTTTTTGTTTGTTTGCTTGAAGAGTTTAGCTTCAGACACAGCTGCACCCGCAGAAATCAGCCTTTCCACAGGACATTTCTGGCACTTTTGAGGACAAAACCCCAAGTCTCCAGGCTGTCAGTGGTCTAAGGTAACCAAAGAAGAGTATTTTCCCCCTCTGAATAAAAGTTTAGAGACTTCCTAAAGTTCAGGTTAATGATCCAGTCATGAAAATCCAAATAGCATTTGGGGACATTTTAGGCTTACGTTACTTCAAACCAGAAAGATCTCCAAAATGTCATTTCCGAGAAGAAAGTAATTTTAAAGCCTTACTAATGTAAAAATGATTAAAAAACCCAGAAATATTTTTTTTTAATCATCAGATTTCTCCAAAAGCATGTAAAATATTTCTGCATGTCTACTCAACTGTGTGTCAAATTTTAACTTGGACTGAATTTCTGCAGACAAATTGTAAATGCTTTAAATAAATACACTACTATTATTAATCTACTTGTGAACACACACACAAAAAAAAATTCAGATGCTTGAATCCACAATTTTCTAACTTTCTAAATGTTCTAAACTCCTTGAATCCTTGTAACAAACCATGTAATATGTTCATTTTAATCCGCAATTTTGGGGAGCATTGACTGTGATCTAAAATTCACTTTTTGTAATTGCATTTTCTCTCCTTGAAGCAGAAAAGGGTATCAACAGCATATCAATTGTATTATCATGCTGGGCCATTTTATAGTCTACCTTCATGTTTCCTACGGAAAACATAATTATCACTATTATAATCCACGACAAAGGAAGTTTATCTTGACAATGGTTTCTTCACTGGAAGCTACCTGTTTCTACCGTTTTGTGACCAAGGAAAATTTAAAACACTACAATATTTTTTCCCAGTGTTGCATCCAAGAGAAGTACTGTCTTGACCCTTTCTTTCAGCTTACCCTGTGATACATCAGTCAGGACCAGCTCCTCCTCCATGCTCTCAGGGCCTTTCAAGGGGAGCAACAAACTCAAAAACAGGTAGTCTCAACCATCTCTCTAGTGCCTAATACAACAGAAAGCATTGGACACTCCAGAGCAACTCCACTAGTCTCCAAATAGGGGATGCTGACTTGTTCTATGAAGATGGTTTGTTTGCAGAATTTTTGCAACACAGCAGTTGTTGGGGGAATAAGAGGTATACTAGTTGCAGACAGACCCGTCCGGGAATATAGCTGTGAAACTCTTCTGAACTATAAAAACATAATTTTCAGCTCTGTAACAACGCCAGGTTTTGGTCAACTTTAACAGCAACTCAGAAAGGCACAACTGCAGCCTAAGGACCACGCTCCTCCCAAAGTTAAAGTCTGTGCTCCAGAACCTGGAGTAAAATCCCACTGTGAGATGACAGAAAGAATTTTATAACAAAAATAAAATGACATATTTTCCTTGATCCCATTCTTCAAAAAGGACAAAGAATTCTTCTGAAGTTTTCAAAACGCACTTGGCTTGAAACCACCAACCAGCCCAGAGAATTCAATCTTGCTAACTTAAAAAAGGAAATATTACAGTAAATTAAAATAAGATTTGGGGATAGAAAATATTAGGCATATTTAAGTATAGCCCTTAAAAATTCTGTTTGATAACAAAAGTGGCAATCCACATGACAACTCTTGCAATTTAATTACAGAGAATTATTGTATATACTGGTTTACCATAAACAATTAGGCTTTCGGTTTGCTAATTTTTATTACCCAGAAGTCAGGAGTAATAACACTGGTCTTCTGGAAATTTCCAATGTTTCTGTTTTGTAGGTGTTACATACATACATTTTCAGAGAAGCCAAACGTTCATTCACAACAGTGAACTCTAGCTATGGCTAAGGAGGGAATCTGCAGGCTACGTGGATGAGAAAAAAGTGAGACTTCTGATCCCAAGACAATAAAATGATTACTTGATTTCATGGGAAAGCCAATCAAGAAAAAGGAGATACTTCGCTTCAAATAAGTGAGTTACCAGCAAATTAAAGACATGCATGTGCTTTTAAGAGGCGAGTCCGCCTCTTTCTACTGGCCTATTCCATATGAAGCAGGTCTATGAAACTAAAACTTTCTTTTCTGGTGATTAGAAATTATAATAGGCCTTTGTTAAAGGTTGGGATCCTTTCAGGCCTTTATCACACCATATGATTAAGGCCTTGTTCTGGAAAAGAATTTTTTTTTGTTGAAGATATCCGACTGAATAGAGATGCTATGCTGATCAGAAGATCTTTTTATCTACCTTGATTTTCAATAGGAACTCTCCAGGCCAAATAGCTTGCAGGCACTGGGCAGCGATGCTGAATGAGATCCCTGGAAGAATGAATGACGTGCACTAAGCTTGATTATGTTGACTCCCAAATCATCAGACTGAGGTTATAGATATAGAACCAATTACACAATATGCATCTGGATTACATATGCTCAGCCTCTTCTCCATAGAGAAATCCTTTACAAAAGTTGCTGGCAATTAACAGAAATATAACTATGGTGACAGATATGATTAGCTATCAGAAAAAAAGGAAAAAACCAAACTCCTCCACCAAACCATACATATATATATGTGCGTATATATATGTTCTACATTCATAATGATGCAAAGAGATTGATGTTGCCAAGGGTTGCTAAAGCAGAAACAGAACTGCTGTGTACAACCTTCTTCCATCCTAACCCAGATGATTTTCAAATTTGAGCAGAACAGCTCTCTAACTGCTGCAGCTGTAGTTACCTTTCCAGGTCTTGCACTGTCTTGATGTAAGAAACAGGCCGGAGAAACACGTAGGGCTATGTACGTTAGGTAATGATAGTTCCAGAAAAGCCCATGAGGATAACTCGGGTAAGTTCTGTAACAAATTACAACATATAGTCAAGTAAATAGTTTTGAGACTATTTCCCTAAATAAAAGGGCAACTAGAAATCACTTTTTTTGTTGTTCATATAGGCAAACAACATGAAAAAGCATATTTAGAAAAAGCACTCAGCTCCAATAATTCAAAGGGTCACACTTATTTTACTAAAGAAAGAGAAAGACAGCTGCACTAACAACAAGTTTTAGTTATCTCAATTTTTAGAATATTTAAGCTGTTTTAGTAGCTGTGCCTCTCATTTTTTCTTTTCCACTTGATGCTATCTACATAAAACTGTATTCTCCCTGGCCATGCATGATTATCTCCTTCCTAAAAGAATAATTTTCAAGTGTTGTAAACATCTAACAGTTCAGAAAAATCCACCCCCCCCCGCCTTCAGAATTTTACATGTGTGAAGTTGCTATATGGAACATACAAATTTGCTTTTTCCCCGTTGCCTGTCATAGGCTATTCAGAATAAGTCTGGGGTCTCCAATAGTCCACAGAGACCAAAAAAACATTGTCCTAGAAAGCTGGATTTGGGGGTTTTTTTTAGTGCTTCTTCCTCTTCTGTTAAAAGAATATCACAAGAAATCTTGCTCAGCTGATAATGTGTGCAGCCTTCAGGTCACGGTAAGAAACAACGCCTGTTTTTTCGACTATTGTGATAAAATTCAGTAATAAGCACTGAATGCCCTCAGACCCATTAATTAGGTTTTGCAGTGTTTTTTTTTAAAAAAATAAAATTCCTCATATGCAATGAAAAAAGTAAGGAAACCAGGTAAACTCATATGGCCTGGGTACTTTTGCTTGGTACATGTATTATTCCACCTTGGAAATACTCGGGCATAGAACAGTGGTCTGCCTGTGTGCAGTGTGACTCAATTTGCTGAGATCACATGTATAAATGTTTGTCAGATCAAGGCCTAAACTGTCAGTGAGGTGCTTAATTTACATCATTTGAATTGAGGAGAGCAGTAGTGGCAGGACCTGGCAGATTAAATGTAAGGCTAGATCCACAAGGGAACAGATCTTTTTTTTTTTTTTTTTTTTTCCAAAATATTTGAAGCCATGAGCAATCCAGTATGTTCCAAATTGAAAACATTCATTTTTACAGAATTTTTATGAACCTTAGGAATGAAAATTAATTTGGACAAGTTGAAAGAGAGACTCAACTCCATGACTAACATGGGAATTACCCTAATCCTCTCTTCAACTTAATCATGGAATTTTAACAAGGTTTTTCTGGAAGCCCTTGAGATCTCCTAGGTTGAACCTTAACTTATGTCCGTTATTTTTATACTACTTAAAACACACTCATAAACGCAATCTGTGGCTGAGTTATGAGATAAACCCTTTAAGTTCTAACTCACTTGTTTGAATCCTGGCCAGAAATTGCCACCATTTGCTGGCTTTTGCATGATATATGTGAAAAGGGTTGATGATCTCAATCTAGTAGCATTTCTAACTCTGAATCTCCAGCTATGCCTACTTAATGCTAGATTATATCTGAGGGGGAAAAAAAAATATGAAAGGGGAAAAAAAAAAAAAAAAAAGTAAGCTGTTCTCTTGGGCTTATGCTACAGATGAAGAGCATAAACCCTGAGGAGTCATCCATGTCTGGAAGCAATGCACAAGTTTCTCCTCTGCTTTTCTCTCCTGAACATATGTCTCTCTCCCATAAAGAGATGCGCTGCAGAGATTATACCTCAAAAGGTATAACCCACCACTGCTCTCTTAGTTTCTCTTTATCACTGTACCCAGAAGAGGAAACTCCATGAGCCAGAGGAAACTTTTGGTTACGATTGTGTAAATGAGGGAGGCCAACTGCTTGATAGAAACTTGTTCAAGGCTAAAAGATTCAGTAAAACGGTGTTGGCTGAGAGCAATTTTTCTGCCAGTGTTACTATTTCTGCTAAGTAAATTTAAAGGCAGCAGCAGAACTGTAAGAAGCATCAGCCAGAGCTCAGATCTGGTAAACTTCCAGATATGCTGCAGAGCCTTTTATTTTTTTTTCAGGCCTTTAGGGATGGATGGGCTGAGGGATACGAGGGGCCAGGCTCATACAGATGATTGGTAATTACTCTCATCGGACAGTTGGTTTATGGAGTTGTTTATATTGTGTGCTTCGCGTTTCGTAGAACACTTGTAAGAGTGCGTATAAATGCTCGCATACAGTCATATGTTAACATTACGTCTACCTACCAGAGAACACAAAAAAAGGAACCTGTTACTTGGGGAAAGTCACCATTTCATAATGCAAACCCAAGCATTGCTGGAGAGAGGAACACATGCTCTGCCAGGTGCTAACCCGAGAAATTCTTCCTCGTAACGGGATATAGGCATCAGCTGTGCCCTTCTTGCTTACTTTCCCTCAGCCCTCGGCTTAAAGCAGAAAACTGATTACCAGCCCTTGTTCCCCTCATTTATTGTTCTTCACCGCTGTTGGCTCCGGTGCGATTTCACGGGCTACAGCTTTAAGAGGGTGCGGGGGGGAGGTAGGTGGGGTGGTGTAAGGATGGTTGTGTTTTTAGTTGGGGGCTGCTTCTCCTTGGCTTTTAAGGCTTGCAGGTGGCTCCTGCATCCCCCATTGCCCGGTCCTGGCCCCGCGGGGGCGGGCGGCAGCGGTACCCGCTCCGGTACCGTCGGGCGCGCATCATTATCATCATCACCATCTCCCGCCGCTTCTGGCCTTTTTTACTCCTTCTCCAGGACTTGGGTCAGCAGCTGCATCGCTGCTCTCAAGCCTCCGGTATTTTCAGTTTCGAAGAAGCGAGTGAAACCAGCATCGTGCGAGCGTGTACTCACCACGCCTCTCCCCGAGAAAATAACAAAAGCAAATCTCTTGTTCCCTTTCAAAACAGGAGCATGGCGCTTCGCCTTGTTTTCTCAAGCCGGGAGAGGGGGGGAGATGAAACCCACATCAAACTAAGCAACCCAGAAACAGTATTATTATTTTTTTTCTTGCAAGTTCCAAGTGTAAACCGCAACGCTTTGAAATAAATAATGCACCATTTTCAATCGGCACTTGGTGAAATGGTCTAAGAGCCAATGCCTGCAAATCCTCCCCTTATTATGTCCCAGGATGGGAGCTCCGATGATGCATGGAAACAAAACAACTTTGCTCGGTGACCTGTGGGCGAGAGAATAAAAAGAAAAGAAAAAAAATCCTTGCGAGCTCCGCAAATGACCCAGCACTGATAACTCGCTGCTGGAACCGGCGGCTCGGCAGCCCTCCCCGGTTCTGCTACGACCGCGCTGATAGTTTTTTTGGACCCCCGGACATCTTTTTGTAGCCCCGGCCATGCCTCTGGAAAAACGCTTGCTGATGGAATTCAGCAGGTAGTTTGGGAAATTAAAAATAAACTGAGTGAGAGGAGGGGGAGGGGTAAAAAGTGAAAAAGGACAAAAAGAAAAAAAGAAAAAAAAAAAGCTAACCCGCTAAGCAGTAGCAGTTGAGCGAAACTTGCCGAGGATTCCCGGGGTCCCCGGGCCGGGTACCGCCGTCTCCCCCCGCATCTTCCCGCAGCATCCACCATCCCCTACCGCGCACGGCGGGGACGGGTCCCTCCTTCCCCCACCAAGTTGTGTTCCCCCCTCCCCAAATTGGTGGGTTGGCATTTATTTCTCCCCTCCTCTCCTTTGGCTGCCGTGGGGGGTAGTGGCGTGGGCGCCCGCCCCGCTACCCCCAGCGCCGGCTGTGCGGGGAGCCGGGAGGGGCAGCGCTGCTCGGCGGGCGGCGACAGCGGCGGCGCTCCCCGCTTGCTCGCCGTTCCCATTGGCCGTGCGGGAGCGACGGGAGGCGGCGGGGGAGCTGCCGGCAGCAGGCAGGGAAGGCAGGGAAAGCAGGCAGGCACCGGGCGAGCGCGTATACACACACACGCATAGACAGACACACGGCAGGCGGGGTATTGTTATCATTGTGCTTCAGCGGAGGGGTTTGCGTGCAGGGGGAGGGGTGGAGGGACGGAGGGAGGGGAAGAAAGAGAAGGAGAAAGTGCGGGGCGAGCATGCAGCAGGGCTGGGGCCGGAGCAGCGGCGTGCCCGGGCTGAGGCGCTGAGAGCAGCCCAGCTCGCTGGGGGGCACCGGCGGGAGGAGCCAGGCGGGCACCA